>SWBH01000117.1:0-20351 GCA_024195465.1 Aureobasidium sp. EXF-8845 | reverse complement strand
GGTCTAGTGGCTAGGATTTCTCGCTCTCATACCGTTCGAAAGAACAACTAGGTCCGAGGAGGCCGGGGTTCAATTCCCCGTGTCGGAATCTTCTTTTGCATCTTGTACACTATACCTGTACAGAGACAAGTTCTTTTGGTGTGCAAAAGCTTTTTTTTTTTTTGTCTTTTTGGTGGTTTGTGCTGCGGGGCTTCCTCGGCGGAGCGGAGGTCTCGCGGCGGAGTTTGCAGACTACCACTTGGCATACTACTTCACTATCTCTGTGTATGACCTTTTTATTCTTGCAGGTGTACATGCTAAGACGTGGAAATACTATCCTTTGTAGCCAAATCGCAACTTGGTGCTCCAGATCATCGGCATGACCACGACTAGCCTTGTTGGGCTTCACAAGGCTCTCAGACCGCGAAAGCATTCGTACGAAGCTACTCACAAACAGCTCCCAAGTAACCTCGAAGTCCTCCAGACATTCTGTGTGTATCTACTCTGAGATCTGGCTTCTGGGGAGCTTGAGGGTTCCGACGTCCGTAGGTAAAGTGGAAATCAAACCCGGCTTAAATGCGAAATGAATGGGAGTTTTTTATGAGTTATCAAGGTGCTTTGTCAGAACAGACAAAAATCTTCAGAAGGCAGCTGCAGTTAGTTCTTATTTTGACTGTAAATTGACGCTATGTGTGTGGCGATATCTGATGTTGAAAAGACACCCATAGGAGCTCAAGGTTGCTTTTCCGGAAGTCTAGTTAAGACTGGCGAAGAAAAAGACGTGTTCAGGATGTACTGGAGTGAAGCCATGAGTGTACTGATCAATGCAGTAGCTGAAAGTGGTTGTCCTGTCATTCGACTTTCCCTGATCAATGAAGCAAATGCTGAGCTTATGGGCGAGGGAGAGCTATGGGCCGATGATCTCGACGAGAAGACCAACCATCTCTCAGCTGATCTGGCTGCTTTTGATATGCACTCGTGCGTTCATGACCCAGACGTGGTCACGGAATCGGTTCAGCAGCTGTTATCGCCAGCAAAGAACCTCCAAAGCTTTGCCTTCCACCCATCGGGACCACATTTATACTCTGATCTGATTGAGATTTCGATTTCGATAGCATCAAGTTCGCTGCAGGCCTATCGCGATGTCCTATTTCTACTGCCCTGTGTCGGACTTGATTACATTCTTGCGCCAACACCAGTCGACTCTGCTCGTTTTGTATCTTGAGACCAGTCGTCTGGTAGGACCTTGGAGGTCTCTGGTCCAGTGGATCGGGTCAAATCTTATTTCTCTTCGTACCTTCGCCATTCGCAATGTCTATGATGACTGTCAGCTCGGAGCGATACCGAGCTGTACTTTGGACGTTGGTGAGATAGAGGACATGCCCACCGCCCTGACAGAAGAACGCGAGGACAAGGCCATTGACGACACGCTTTTAACTGATTAGTCCAGCGGAATGTTCCAGAGAATCTTCTTCCGTGGCAAGATTGTAGCATCAACTTGGCTGCCCAAGGTATAGATCGGTCGAAATATGGGAACATGGAAACATGGCAGACAGATCTGCTCCAGCTATAAGATGAGGTAGCTCATTATCTTTGTGGTATGTTGCTTCGCTATGTTCCTTCTGCAATCTGCTAATTATTGTTATTCTCAACAGTTGTACCCATTATCAAGATCGCTATTCCTATCGCTCGAATTGCTTGAGACACAAGTCATGGTAGAAAACACGGAAATGTCGCAATCGCAATCATCTGCGTTGCTCGTCCTGTAGTAGAAATAAAAGTCTTTTCATACTGGTACATCCATACCAAATACTTAGAAAATGCTACTGAATTCATGAATCTTACAATCTACTGCTTGTGACTTCTTGTTTCCATTCCTGGCGTGAGATGAAGTGGGTTGAGTTTTTGACGGCGATGCATTCACGCCGTGGGTAGATATACTTGAAGAGAATTGATTGCATTTTGAGAGCAATGAAAGCTATTATGCTTGAACTTCTAACTGTGGAAAGCGAAGAACTGGCAACAACGGTCGCCTGGAGCCACATTGTACGTCTTGTCAAACTTCATCCTCGTCTTCATCTCCCGCTTCGTGCCACCAGGTATCTCCATCACCGACTTCCTCCTCGCCGATAAATTTCAGATCAAGGTTGTGCAACTTGAAAGTACCTTCCTCTGGTGCCATACAGACTTCAAAGATCACTTCGGAAGTGGGACCTCCAGTGTCATCATCGGATAATACGCAGAACAAGTCGCAACGGATCTCGTGTTCAACTCGCATCCAGCAGGTACTTTCACATGTCATGGTTGAAAAGAACTTAAACGATCTGTCGATCCACGCGCGATAGTTGTCGGATTCGGTAGGATGATCCAGTTCTTCTTCAACCAGTTGATCGATGTGGAAGCTGGCCTTGTATGTAGCTTGCCCCGATCTCATCATCCTGGAAAAAAGATTCTGGACTGTGGAGAGATAGTCTATACCATATGTCAGTGTCAGAAGAGGAGTAAAGCTGTTGCGTCCCGAAGACAACATACCACAATGTGGCCATCCTCCACATCCTGTGAAGATTCTGATGTCAAGACGAGTGATCAGGGCTAGTACATTCTCAGGGAGGCCCGGGAGGTGTTTTTGCTGCGGCCTCTCACGGATTTCATCAACCCCGTAAGAGCCAATACATACGAGTAACCTCATAGTGGGTATCGTGACGGCAGTGTACTCGCTTCTAATCTGCTGACACACCAGCATGATTGGGGCACAGAAACACTCCTCGATCTATACATTGTCCGTTGTACAACCAGGAAGACCAAGATCAGGGATTTTGATCTTTGTATCATGTTTAAGATATTCGTAGATCATACATCTGATTTTGGTAGGCAGATCCAGGAAGCGAAAGGGTTCTTTGCTGGACGGCATTGTAGCAATTCCAAGCATCGAGCCGCAAAGAGTCTTTACAGCTGCGGTCAGGAAAAGTCGCAAGCGCGCAGCCATATCCTTTTCGATTGTGCGGGCAGGATCTGATGAATTTGCACCTTCGATTGCGGTCGGTAATGTTGATAAAAAGCGTTGACGAAAAGTGGAGTGAAGCACAGATAACGTTAGTAGAAAGAAGATTGAGGCTGTGATGCGCAGTCGTGCCTTCCAAAGTTGTTACTCCATTTGGGGAGCATTTAGTGAAGTGTTATTACAATTTTGTGAAAGTGGATTCGCGTAACTCTTTCTGGTTCGCAAATGTTGAACTGTGTCGACTTTCACTCAACTCCAGCAACTCTCGGACCGGTAGGTCAACCTCGGGGATCCCTTGACCGCGACATATTGCTCCTCCTTAAACCAGCACCAGAAAGAGATCCCAGAAACGAGGCAATTTTAGATCTGCAATGTCAGGTTCCAGGCCGCCACCAAAATCCAAACAGGTAGGCTTGCTCGATCTCTTGTTGTTCTCGTAAGTTTAAGCTCACGATGGCTAGGAGCCCAAGGCTTCTTGTTCAGAGACGGTCTCAGACGCTGATGTGCTCTCGGGCAGTCACCGTGACCGCTACCACAGACTCTTGGGGGCATTCCTCCATGTACTCGCATCGCCTGTGGATGAAGATACAAAGCTCAATGAGCCAACCACAAAGACCAAGGAGATCTCGAAAAAGACTCTGCGCCACAATGAGAAGTCAACGCAGCCGTCCTTTCAGACTTCTGGTTCTCCGTCAACCACTCTCAATCAAGTTCAATTTACCAGTCAGACCCCTTGCGAGGCATGTTTCATCACTGCCATGCATGAGCACAGTGCCGCTCTCGAACAGCATGCCGCTGCTCTTCATCGCCACAAAGCCGCCCTGAAGAAGCAAGCGCGTGAACCCGATCATATCTGAGCGGTTGCAACACTCGATGGTACCGTCTCCATGAATCTTTCCACTCCTTAGGCCGGAAGGAGAAAACAGGTCACCATCTATATTTGGCGGTCGGAGGGGAATCAAGTGTATTCTGGTCTTCTTGATCAGGAGCGTTATATCTCTCTCGCTCGGCATCATACAAAGCCGATTCCGGTGAAGGTTTTTCGGTATTGCAATAATCAGCAGCGCTTTTTCATTCGTCATACTTACTCATCACTCTGCCTACTCTTCTCATTGAAGAAGTTCAGCCCAGCCTCTTTCCTCAGAGTACCATACATAGCAGCACAATCCAGCACCTCACCATGTTCCTCTTTCGCTTGCTTCATATTCTTGTTCGCCACCTCGGTCGCCGGTAACTTGACTCCATGATCCTTTGCAATAGCAACAGCATAATCAGCATCCTTGATTGATAGCGAAACACCAAAGCCAGGGCGCTTGTCCAGAGCCGGTGCGTAGTTGCCGCTTGTCATGCGACCAGAGTATCCACCAGCGACGGGGCCGAAGCCTTCGGAGATGAGTTCTTCCATGGGTCCACAGCCGATGCCTGTTTGTTCGGCAAAGACTTGAGCTTCGCTGACTGCTTCCATGAGGTTTACCGTAATGATGTTGCTGGAGTTTCGTCAGAACAACTGCTCCACCTCCAGTTTCTCATTCAGCGTAGACTTACCCAGCAATCTTCAACATACTCGCACTTTGCGGTTCTTCCTTACACACAATGACCTTTCTGGCAATCACATCCTGGAAGTAGGGTTTTACCTGCTCAACAGCAGCGGAAGGACCACCGATAGCAACAACGAGTTTTCCTGGTGCAGCGATAGCAGGGCCACCGAACATGGGTGCTGCGAGGAAAGTTGCTTTGTGTTGTTTAATCTCTTCGCTGACAGCTTTTGTGGTATCAGGGTGGACGGTTGAGCAGTCGACGAAGATCTTGCCGGAGAGATCTTTTGTATCGTAGGCTTGTTGTAGGAGAGTTTTGAGTGTATCGTCGTTGTTGACCTTCTTCACTGTCAGTTCTACATCTCCAAAATATCTTGATGGGTTGGAAATGTCGCATACCATTGTAAACACAACATCACTCTTCTTGACCAACTCGCCGAAACTCTCCGCCGGAGTCGCGCCAAGGCTCCTCAAGTTATCGCCAGAAGCCATTGTACGGTTATTGAAGATGAGCGATTGATCGTTCTTGGCCAGATACTTTTGCAAATTCTCCGCCATGGGTTTACCCATTGATCCAAGGCCATACTATCCCACCATCACGTTAGCCATCAAAAGTTTCACTGATCCTCGGTAATGCCCGCAGCAGCGCGACTTACCCAGCCGACCTGCAAGTTCTTGGTTGCCATTGTTCTAGATGTTGCACTGTAGAAACGACGTGTGATGGGAGTAAACATTGTGTGTCAAGGAAGAAGAGGATGTCGTCTTTATAAGGAAGGTAGTAATGGCCAACAATGACATGCTGTCACTGGAGCTACGGGACGCGATGCCGGAGTCGTCGGTTTCGGTTCGCCTGTTTGCAAAATTCTTGGGACGGGAAACAACCGGGGAAAGATAGCGATGATAAGGAAATGTGTTGTGACTCGATATCTTTGAGCAATCATGTTTCTATCTTTCTGTATCGCATGCTTGCTCGTATCAATGCTCCGACAAGGTTGATATGGGTATGCGTGTTGCAAAAATGGTGGTTGACACATGTCACTGTCCTGATGAACTGCTGACTGGACATCAACTTTATCCCAACGTCATCTGCTCCGAATAACGACACGCGGTCGGCAGTGAGCTGATGTCTCGAACAAGGAAGGCCTGAGAGCTCACGACACTCACTGGCATAGGGGAAGCTCACGAGGAAAGATGGTGATGGCAAACGATGAGTAGAAACGAGCGACTGGTATTTGATGCGTGTGCGACAGCTGGATGTCTGCCGTCTCACAAAAGGTGCCCATCATGTTCAACCCAAGACAGGACGAGACTTGTCAGGATATCCTGGACTTTCAAAACTTCTCTTTGACCCGGATCTCGACATGATATCTGTTCGTAGCGACAAGCCGTGTGTACGGATGATTGAACTGCTTTCACCATGGGTGTAGTACTTGTGGAGCTCATCAGGTATGCGACAGTGCTTCAGTTCGGTCCACAACACTCCAGGCATGATGCGACCATCTCAACTCCATCGTCAGGGACTTCGGGGGTCTCGGGTTCGGGGCCATCAGGGAGGCTGTCTTCAGAGTCGCTGTCAACCTGACCACCGAAAACAATGCCGTGGCTGTTGCTGGTGTCCATGTGTTTAGGAAGTTCGACGCCGCCATCAGAGTCTGGGTAGTCGATAGGAGCAGAGTTGGCGCATGGTACGGCTTCGGTAACAAGAATAGGGATGGTCGAAGTGCCCTTGGCTTGGTTGGAAGATGTCTCAGCGGCCAGAGTCGAAGATGGTTGCGCGCTGCGAGTAGCGGCAACGGGCTTGTTGGCAGAGTCCTGCAAAGAAGAGTTGGTCAGCTTTGTTGCGGAGAGCGGGGGTTTGGACACTAACAGAGCCGCTCTTCATCTCCTGGGCCTTTGCCATCTGCAGAGCGCGATGAGGGCCGGCGGGGCGAGGTCCTTTCTTCTTGTGCACCTCAACTGGAGCACTGACACCGCGCAAGACCTACACAAGATTGTCAGACCAAGTCAAGCGCGCGAATTGGCGCGGAGTACTTACAAAAGTCTCGTCGATGTTGTACCGAAATCCATCGGCGGGGCCCCACTGACGTTTTGTGACAGTCTTGGTCTTCTTTTCGGCCTTTGAGACCTCTGGCGACGACATGTTGGCAACAGTGGTAGACTCCGTGCCGATGTTCGAGCGACAACAATTTCGGATGTGTTCGTGGGATGGTCAGATTGTGAAAAGACGCGCTTCTTCAACTCGTCACCACGGAAAATGTATGGCGCTATGACGTGTTGCGTGTCGGCGGCATTCATATGACAACACTCACTTGTCCCTCCTGAAAGGATCTGGTCATGCAGTATTCCTTCCCCGCGCTGAGACGTGGTTGAAAGTGTTTTTAAAGAAGGAAGTGACGATTCACAACAAAGAGCTGTAACACATTGCCGCTTGCCGGCACAAACTTTGAGCTTTCGACAACAGCAAACTCGCAGCCAGCATTCGGAAACAGCAAACTTACAGACCTCTGATGCTACTAAACTTGGGATCTTGTGAAACCGGTCTCCATGGCGAATGATTTTCTTGCGTAAGATTCACCCGAGGCTTGAGTAGTTTGATGGAACTAGTAGGCAGCGCATGTCAACAAGTATGGGTTCTTTGTCACGCCTGCCTATCCATACTGATAGAGCGAACCGATTGCTGGAGCAAACTATCTTCTCACTATTGAGCTGGACATGATACTCACAAGCAAACATTCAGATCAGTAGATTCATCCATCTTCATCTCTTCGAGACCCCGAGGGCTGCGAGGTTGCCATCGCTTCAAACACGCAACTTCCATATCATAATTCACGGCACATGTAAGTGAAGAAAAGCAACAGTATCATATTGATGCAAGATAGACATATCCCCATCGAATCGGTGGGATGGCTCAGCGGTCAAGTAGTGTTCATTCCGCTTAGAAGTCCGGAGCCCACTGGTTCGATTCTCGTCAACGCCAAATTCTTTACAGCCATGAGGGGTCCCAGTAATCCTCGCACGACACCAATAAAGATGAAAGTGAAAGCTTTCTTTTTCCCTCCTAGCATATACGGCGGCTAGGAGGGTTTCTCTTTTGTTGAACTTTGGAGGTGAGATGACCACTTGTATGCGTGTTGTGTCAAGCTTTGCTGCTTACAATTGTTGCGGTCTCTGTTACGCGGCAGATAGTCGGTTGCTATGCAATCGCGACATGTAGCTACCTGACTCTAAACTCTTGTCTCTTCCGAACATTGCTTACTTGACTAGAAGTCGACACCATGAACCGACTCCGTCGAGACGTCGTCTAGAACTACCAAACAGAACGAGGAAATACCACAAAAGATACCCACAGCGAAGGTACCTGTCACGATTTTGTGAAACGTCTCTCTCACACAACAGATAATGAATGGATATGCTATGAAAATGCACAGCTGTAATATATACTCGAGTCTGTCCACTGTGTCACCTTGCTACAAATGCTCTCTCTGGATCTCACACTATCTCATAAAGTATTATGTATCCTTGAAGTAAAACCTTGACGATCCATAGTATGAAGAGATCCTGAGGTTCGCAGAGAGAAAGCGACACAGTCTCTCAATTCAAGCATTCTATGGGATCCCCTCAATATCAGCAGGCTGATGCATTCCCACCACTTGTGCCGCACCTTCTATAGGCACCGACCAAGCAACCCTTCTCTCAATAAACTGTTCGACTTGCGGACGCAACTTCGTCTCTGCCAGAGCAACATCATCAACAGTTCCAGTACGCAGAATCGTCATCCCAGGAAAGCGAGCGCCACGACGATACATCAGAGTTCCACATGTCTTGCAGAAGTAGTTCGTCATGAGTGCATTAGCACGAATTGTTTTGATCTCGCTGAAGGTTGTGAGATTATTTTCACCACGGATGTATCTTAGGTGTGAGTCCGCTACGGTGATATTGGATTGGTAGAAGGCAGAACCGATCTTGCGACAATCGAGGCAATGACAGACATGGCGGTTGATCAGACCAGGCTTTTGGAGTGGCTATGGGTGCTAGTCAGAACCCAGAATCAAAATTATAGCGAACGCAAGTGGAAGACACAATCTTGCACAGTGCTTTGAACATGATCGCACTTACCAGGACCAATTGCACAGCTCCACAAAAGCAGGTAGCGGTAGCCTCATCATCTGTGGACCAACCATCGTTCGAGAGGTTGACCACAGGAAAGCTGTTGTCGTCAGAGGTATCCATACTTCAGATGGTGTTGAGGCTTGCTTGAGTTAGGGCGATATTGAGATGTGAAAAGAAAGTCGTCAGTTATGCTGATAGCAAGTATGAGAAATGAAATCCAAGTTCGGGATGGTGAGAGGGCAAGTCTTTCTACCGGCGACGTGCAAGATTATATCGTGATCTCGCGTCTGACATATCATATCAGCTGAAGATGATTCCTCCGGCACCTTCTACATGAGGGGTTATGTAAGCTCGACCTTCATGGATGTACCGCTTATGTCGCGTACCTCGCGTAACTCGCTTGGCCCGGAAGGATTCAAGTGATCCAAAGCGGGGTATCTCGATACTCGTGCAACACAGTAGCATGACTATAGTATGCGAGTGAGCCAGGTCTAGTGCAGTGCTTCTCACATGGCCTGATTCGCTTTGCAAGAATGACTGCAAGGACGATGACTAGTCCGATCCGAGTTTGGCGAGGTAGGCGAGCTGGACGAGCTAGCCGAGCTTCATGACTAAGCTAGACAGCTATCACGTTGAGCATCGTCATGCTGTGACAACATCATGACCCATCCAGTTAGACTCGATTAGAATAATACGATTCCTGTCTTCCTTCTACGGACTGGGATATATAAAGACCGCGCACGATAGAGCTGATTAACTTCTAGACAATCCTCCAAGCTTTGATATCAAGACCACATTGACAACAGGGCCCTCCTGCCATCAGCATTGAGTATCAGTACTATCTACTCGTCCAGTACTTGAAGGCGTCTGTAATCCGGATCTAATTAGTCACAAGGCCAACCACCAAATATGTCTCTCCCATCAACCTTCCAGGGCTGCGAGGTCCCGAAGCCAAAAGCACAGCTCTCCCTTGTAGAGCGCAGCCTATCTGCTTTGAAACCAACGGAAGTGGGAATCAAAATCACCGCCACGGCTATCAACCCTGTTGACCACAAGATGCGAGACAACGATGTCTTCATCCAAGATTATCCAGCTGTCCTTGGCTCTGACGCAGCGGGCATTGTGGTAGACGTTGGCACCGATGTCCAAAACTTCCAACGTGGCGATCGCGTGTTTTTCCAGGGTATCATTGGCAACTACGACTCATCGACCTTCCAGCAGTATTGCAAAATGCCGGCCGAGCTGGTGTCAAGGACCCCTGAGAACATCAGCGACGAGGAAGCCGCAGGTATCATGTTAGCTACCATGGCTGTGGTGACTGCTTTCTATGCGGAAGAGGGGCACGGAATGACACCACCATGGAAAGAAGGGGGCCGAAACGTTGGGCAAGGAAAATCCATCGTCATCATCGGCGGAGCATCTTCTGTGGGACAATACGCCATACAACTGGCTCGTCTCTCGGGCTATCAACGAATTATCACGAACGCCAGCTCCAACAACCACGATTTTCTGACAAGTCTTGGTGCTCATGTCGTCCTAGATCGTTCTGCAACAACTCCGGACGCGGTTTGCGAGGCAATAGGAGACCTACCTCTTGATTTCGTCTTCGACGCAATCTCTTCCGCTTCCACTCAAAAGCTTGGGATCCAAGTTTCTCAGAAGGCGAACTCATCTGGCAATCATATGGTTACTGTACACGTTGTTGTACCTGAAGTCCCGAATCCAGAGGCCAAAGCACTGGGTCAAAGTGGAGAGAAACCCATCGAGATCAAACAGATTCTGGGAATTGGTAGTTCACCAGCTCTCCGAGATCTGAGTGAGCCGCTTGCCAAGTTCTTGGGTGGGCATGACGGGTATATCGCCCAGGGCCTTTTTAGTCCGAATCGATCGCATGTGGTGCCTGGAGGACTCGCCGCGGTCGAGGAAGCGCTGTCACTGAACAAAACTGGTGTCTCCGGCAGGAAGGTCGTCATTCGTCCACATGATGAGATTTCATGAGGAAGTGGTACGTGGTATCCGGCGCTCGATTCGTCCAGATCTTATGAATAGATATAAGCTAATATTGAGGTGTTTCCTAGAGAAAGCAACGTGGGCATACGGTCGCTCGAATTCGAAACTTTTACGTAGTCGTTGATGAATCGAAGGGCGTTCTCAAATCCTCCTGTCTCGAATTTGCATTGCGATGATAGCGTTGTATCCTTTGCCATGAAGTGAAGAGGGCGTGTGATGAAGTCGCGAATTTTTGAAGCCACCTCGGCTGGACCGGGAATAGCCGACGAGGCTGCAGCTGACAGTAATTATGAATCGATGAAAATCGAAGCATTGTTCTACCACATACCTCGCAGCCTTGTGGTTTCCAGTAGCTCTTTCACAACGCTTTGGTCCAGTCTGTTGCTATAATATATGTGCGAGCGCCACACAGCAGTAGCGAAGCTGTAATTCTGCTGTAGCAAGTCGACTCTGCCAATCATGGAAGATAAGAAGCGAAGGGGCCGCACAGGGTGTCTTACCTGTAGAGCCCGTCGCGTCAAATGTGACGAGGAGGTTCCGCAATGTAGACGCTGTGTTACCGCCAATGTCGCTTGTGCTGGTTATGAGCAGCGACGTGTCGTCGTCCCTGTCGGATCTCAGGACCGTGCGCGCCGTCGGCGTCAGATGGCATCACCCTTGTCACCATCAAGATCCTTGCACAGACAAGAGACACAGCAGTTGTTTGCCTCAGATTTAGATCACGACGATAGTGCAGGTACACTTTCATCAGATCTAACTCTTGGATCGCTGAATGCAACCCACTTACTAACGACTACTGTCATCGGTAATCGTACGCCATTAGTTGCTTTCCCCTCTGGCCCTCGTCCAAGCCAGTGCCCTAGTTTGGGCGCTCGACATGTACTCGGCTATCATCAAGTATTGCTGCGGACTATCCCTCTACTATTTCATCCTCATCATTTGCAATTCTGGCGGGACGAGCTTCTCCAGGAAGCATGGGGCTGCAACTACCTCTACCTGACTCTCGTGGCTTTAGGAAACAGTCATCGTGCAGCTCTGATGACCGTCGCGGATAGTGAGCGTGACCGAGCTAACGGTCTCGATACAAAAATTACTGCTGTCCAGTTCTATACTGAAGCACTCCGAGGGCTGGCAGAGCACCTAGATAAAGCCAAGCAAACTCCCGTATTGCTTGTGGCAAATCTTTGCCTGATGGCCTATTTTGAAGTAAGCACCTGTATATTCGCAGCTCGCTCTCTCGTCTTAGCTGAACATTCGTCAAGTCTTTCAACGGCAACATCCCGGGCTTCATCGGCCGATTCCAAGCTGCAGGCTATTATTTCACAACGCTGCTTTGCGTGAGCCGGAATTCGGACGACAGATTACGAACCAGAAACTTCGAGCCATTGCGAGACTGTCTTCGATCTCTGTGTCAAACTTGTTACATCACTCTACCACTCCAATCGATACACGCAAGCACCGAACAAGATCTGAGTGCCTTCTACTTGGATACTGGAGATCATGAACACAGCGCACCAACAGCTTCTGGAGCTCTCTGTAGCCTTACCAATTTGCTCGTTGAGGACGTTGAGATGAAGGAAGTCGTATGGAGCCCCATCGCTGCTTATACTCGGACCACATCAGTAGAGAAGTTGATCGCCTTCGAGCAAAAACTTGTAGCATGGAAAAAATTCTACCTGAATATTCTTCCCGAGCTGGACACTGACTCTGCTCTCAATACACTGCTCGTGTACAAATGGTCTCAATTCGCCATACCACCCCCATCTTACACATCAACCACACGCCACAAATCGCTTGCAGCTGCCCATTACAATTTCTACAGAGCCCGTGTCAAATGGGCGCTGACACTTCTGGGACACGATCTGCTGCGGAACAAGTTAATCGCCGAGTTCTACTTCTATGAGGCCCTCCGCCACGTGACGTCTCACATGGCAGTCCGCTCGGCTACAGACCACGATGAAGATACTTATATTCCATGCGAGGCACTCAAGACTGGGCTATTGCCTGTACTGCACATGATCGGTCTTTGCAGCCCTGACCCACTCTGGCTTGAGTTCGTCAGAGATGTCAGCGACCAGATCACTCAGGAAGGTGTGATCAAGGGCCACACATTTGCCACAAATCTAGGATGTCTGCACAAATTCGAGATGTTACGACTCGGTAGTGGAATTCCGACAACACTGGAGCGGTATCCAGAGCCTGCAGAGCGGATTATCTGTCAACTCGTGCCTGAGACGGATGGGCGCCACTTCACGTCCTTCTTCGCTGCACCTGCGGCTGGCGGTAACCCTCAAGAGTCAGGCCTGGATGCATATCGTGTGATAGGTCAGGCTCGGTGGAGATGCAATTATGAAGAGGGCCCTTGTACGCCTATTTTCAGCATGTACGACAGCGCAAATTTGGAATCATTCTCAATGGACTGGCTGTATAATACGCAACCTGCTCTGGACTGGCTCTCATGGTCTCAGGAGAAAGAGTTCGACATGAAGCGTGCACTTGAAGACCATATCAGTGGTACCAGACTACTGTTAGCTGCCAACACTATTATTGCAGATCCGTAGGTCAAAACATGGCTGTTCAGAAAGAATGACTTTGTCACGTCTACAATGTATAGGGCAATGTATGGTCATCTGGTCGTCTCCTTTCTCTAGATGGTATGGAGATACACTGTCGAATCGTGCTGCAAAGATGCAGGAAAGTATACTCATCATGTCGGACATCCACAGAGAAGGTATGACTGCACGCTTCGACTGTCTTGGCACGACAAGACATTTCGATGGGCGACTGGGGAAAGAAGAAAGCAAGGCACGAGATGGCACAATGAGAAAAACCAACACCCTCAGAATTCTCGAAGCATCAATAAACAAAGCGAAGGTGACTTCTTTTGAACGAGAAACAAAGAAATACACCAGCAATACTACATCGGAGTCGACGAATCGCCCGTCCTGCGATATCCACCGACCCATCTCCTATCAATACTATCCCCGATATTCTCCGCAAAGGTTGGCTTGGGCTTTGGCAAGTACACAGGCTCAGGTGCCGTCGTACTTCTCGCCCCTCCTCGTAACCATCCAACTGCTGATCGCCAGGTATCTGACACTTTATCCATGATGCGACTCACAAAATCGGACACATTACGCATCACAGCGGCACGAGTGACGATTTGACTCGAGGTGTAAGTGTCGTTACTGTAGGTGTAGTCGACCTGAAGTCCACCGGTGATTATTGATGTCTTGGCGGCATACTGCTTGTATTTTTGATCTGTACTCGTCAGTCACTCATTCGAGACCATCAAAAGATCTTCCAAACTCACTGTGTTGACATTGATACCCAACCACAGCATTGACACCCTTATCCGTGATATTGTAATACTTGAACGTGAAAGAATCAGTCCTATTCTCGTAGAACAAGACCTGGAAATGGTAGTATTGACTGCTATGATTGTAGTAAGAAGCATAGTACTCGAATGTAAGCGTTCGAGAGGGCGAGGAACCATCAATTTCGTAGTAGATACCCTGCGAGGTATTTTGATTGATGTACAGATCGGCCCAAAATGGAAGTATCGCATAACCAGTCATCGAGGTGTATTGCGGTAAGGCAGCGGGCGAGTAGCTGATTGTTATATTCCAGCCGAGCACACCGTTGACACTGACAGTTACATTGCTGAAGGCATATCCGCACACACTTATATTGAAGGGCATGACTCGTGATGCTAGATCGTCATCGTGGCTCGCTGTTGAGTCGAAGATGGCGGTAGGAGAGGCGAGGACGACGGTGGGAGCTGCTGTCGTCGAGACTGGGGTGGTAGTTCGTGAACCGGCGGCCTGTCAAACACATATCAGGATTGTCGTTTGCGCGATGTGCTGAATAACTTACCACTAGTTGCGCTGCTGCTCCGGTTGAAGAGCTTATGCGGGTAATGGAAGTCTAGCTCTTTACATAAGCATTAGATCGAGCCATAGAGTGGCTGCAAATCTCAACTTACGGGTGTGACGGTAACAGTGACTGTACTTGGAGGAGGCGTGTACGATAACAGGTGTAGGTGTGGGTGCTGGTACGGTCGAATTGGATCCTATCACAGAAGGGGCAGCAGACGAAGTCTGATTTTCTTGGGCATCTGGTACGCCATCATCGTTGGAGTCCACATAACATGCATCAGGGCAGGTATCGCAATACGCATCGGAGTCCATGGTGGTGAAGGACTGGCCGGGCATTGTGACAGTCACGTCCAGGCCATATATAGTCGTGTAACGGGTAGCGCTTATCGAGTAGTTCATGTTCATTGAGGATGAGGATCAGGAGGAGGATGAGACATTGATAGACTTGCATGCGGGGTCCTGTGTAAACACCGTTGATACGAGACTCTGGCTGAAAGTTATAGTGGTCACATTTATCGGCGCAGTGCAGCTTGCTGAGTCCGAGAAGATTGTCGTCAGGCCTCCTGTAGGACACGCAGGACAGCTCGAGTTGGGGTAAGACGGACTTTCCGCTGAACCACTTCCGAAGATAGTAGAAAATAGCTTCAAATCCTTCGACCTCTCTTCTCCTTGTTCTTTCATTCTTCCTAGCCAGTCTGCTTCTTGTGCGCTCAATATTTCTCTCCTGTGCTGCTTATGCGCTCATTGTCATCTCACTTGCGAATTTAGACAGAGTGTGCCTGTTTGAAAAGTTCCTCCTTTTCTCCACTGTCCGAGGTCGTTGGTACTTCGGGTTCTGGAACAGGTTAGCTGGCATGAACGGCGCGAGTAAAAGAGGACAGCTCTTACTGTTTGGCAGAATTGGATGCCACGTTTTGCATTTCGATAGCAAGGTCGGAGGGGTGATGATCGGCTAGAGTAATTCATCCTCATTCAGAGCTAGAAGTTATACCCTAGAAGATCACTTCACCTCCCTGTCATAGCGATGTTGAACACGATATCCACAAGAATATAACAAGCTCTTAGAGTTGACTGAGTGTTTTAGTACAGTATCACAAATTACTTTGAACGTAATGGAACTGGGAAAACTGGTATCAGGTCGCTTCGGCGTTAACTTATCCTGCAAAAGACCACCTCTCTCACCCAGTATGCTATACCACCTATGGGCCCATTCTAGCAAGAGCCTTGTACTCGGGATTTGTTGGACGGAAGATGTTGTTGCGAGGGTCGAGTACCCATTTGCCATTAATGACCTTGCCCGGACGGACAAGGTCATAGGCCTCCTTTTCAACGGCGTGGGCCCTTCCTCCGTTGATCTTAGACACGTCAGAGACCCAAAAGTTTCTTAGCAGACTAGGAAGAGTTCTCTGCGAAGTTCTTCGTAAGACGCTCTCGGACAGAGGGCCGACAAGAAGGTCGAGAACGAACTCTCCCTCCATCAGCTCGGCCATGTCGTTAATAACATCAGTAGGAAACCGGTCGGCAGGAAACCAGTCGGCAGGAAGGCAAGAGGCGACAATTTGAGTGACGAAACGATCAAGATGAGCGGCCGGAGGAGCTTGTCGTAGCACGGGATTGAAGGCGGGTCCGAAATAGAGGGCGGAGGGGGAGGGAACGGGTTGTGTTTGGGCGGAGTAGCTTGCAGCGGGAAGAGGTACGGTCTTGTTGACTATTGTAGTTTGACGGCGCTGGGTGCGTGGCGCTTCGGGAATGAAGTCCGGGTCGACCTCTGCCTCCTCAGGGGAGTCGTCGGCATCTGGTATTGTGCTATCCTCGTCTGCTGTAGTCCATCAGCATCCACGTTATGATCATGGTATGAATCTTTGTAGTACCATCTTCATCCTCGGTAGTCCAAGGAACCAATTCACCGTGCTTGTTCATGCGCATCTGCACGAACAACACTTCTCCTTCATCGTCATAGGCGTGGAACCTCTCGTAGTAAAGTTCCTCGCCCGTCGCGGCGGAGGTCCACGAGATGATGTCCTTCGCGTCAGTGACTGCGGTCTTTTTGGCTGATGATCTTGTCGTCGGTGCCATCTTGACTGGTTGTTGATGGAAGACAGCATTGTAGGTGAGGTGATTGCGCGTCGGAAAAAGTTCTCGAGATAAGGCTTGATTTGTATGAGCTGGTTGTGTTTCGATGCCGAAGTAACAAACGGGTCACTGACGGGAATGATCACCTACAACTATGCCCTGGAGTTCGCCAGTGCCTTGAACAGCATCACAACCTCACAACTCCTACTCAGCCGTGGAGATCACCATTGGAGGAGCGGTCTCTGTCAAGCACCTACGCTTCGCCATCCTCCTCATTCGATCATCATAATCACTCGAACGGGTACTCCAGTAGTTGAGCCATCTCTGACACTAGACTCTCTCGCGACTTGTAACGCGATGAGCTTTTCTATTAACAGTCCAGAGAGGCGGCTCAGTTTTCGCACGACTGTTTTGGCGACTGAGCACATACGACGAGGATGTATGATCATTGTATGAGTTGATGGCCGAATATGATTATATTGTTGACTGACGATATCCATGCAGGCTCTTATGCTTTTTGTACAGCGATATCTTTGAACTGCGCCGTGACGCCCTTGATCGCATCTTCTACCGGTAGTCGCTCCATCGAACTGGCACCGAAGAAGCCGTGCAAGCCCGTGACTCTTCCCAGCACAAACTTGGCATCTTCGGGTTTCGCGATCGGTCCTCCATGGCAAAGCACAATAATGTCGTTCTTGACATCTGTCGCAGCATCTCTGATGGCTTGCACATCCTTGACACAGTCTTCCAGAGATTTTCCTGTTTGTGCACCGATCGTACCGCTTGTGGTGAGGCCCATGTGTGCGACGACAACATCCGCTCCAGCGCCCGCCATGGCTTTCGCTTCTTCAACATTGAAGACGTACGGTGTCGTCAAGATGTCCATCTCTGAAGCCAGTCGTACCATCTCGACTTCTTTGTCGTAGCCCATACCAGTCTCCTCGAGGTTTGCACGGAACTGGCCATCGATCAGACCAACAGTTGGGAAGTTTTGGATACCGGCGAATCCCAAATCACGCAGTTGCTTGAGGAAGCGAGGCATATCCTTGAAAGGGTCGGTACCGCAAACACCGGCTATGACGGGAGTGTGTTCGACGATGGGTAGCACTTCCTTGGCCATATCGACGACAACATCGTTGGCATTACTGAAAGGCATGAGTCCGGCCAAAGAACCTCGACCAGCCATTCGGAAACGTCCACTGTTGTAGATGATGATCAAATCACCGCCGCCTGCTTCAATCGATTTGGCTGACAAGCCGATGCCAGCACCTGCTCCGACGATAGGCTTCCCAGCATCTATTTGCTTGCGGAAGTTTTCAAGAATTTGCTTGCGATCCGTAGGAGGTGCCATATCGAGTGTTTAAATGCTTGTATATTTTGGCAAAGGTTGATCGAGTTACAGATTTGGAAAGTGGAATGTGTTCAGGACTCGAGGTCGTTGTTTCGTCGGCATGACGCAACTCTGCATGAACACATCACATCACCAGCCTCCCCGCACCTCTCTACCGACGCGCCGTGGATCATTTCGCGTTCAACAACACTCACAATGGACTTGAGATGTATTCTGTTGCTCTTCAACTCATTAATCTGTCATTAGAATGCCGCACATAGTCTTACTGGGGACGCTGGATACGAAGCTGCCTGAGATACTCCATCTCCACTCCCAACTAGACGCACTCTCCTCGCCTAATACCTCTATCACCTTGATCGATTGCGGTCGTATTCCTGTGGACCACCCTGCCATCAGTATCACTCAGGATGAGCTAGTTACAAGATTCGGCACGAAAGAGGAACAAGACACTTTGCAAGATCTGCCACGCGGTGAGATCATCAAACTTATGATTCGTTGCACGACTTTATGCATCGAAGAACTACACGCCAAACAGCCCATACATGGTATCGTTAGTGCTGGAGGTAGTGGAGGTACTAGCCTGGCTTCAGCAGTCATGCGAACTCTGCCAATAGGTCTGCCTAAACTCATCGCGAGCACGGTCGCCTCTGGAGACACGGGTCCAATTGTCGGCGAAACTGATATAACTTTGATGTATTCTGTGGTAGATATTGCAGGGACCAACGACCTCTTGAGGATAATCCTGAATAACGCTGCTGCTGCCGTGGTCGGTATGTCATCAGCGTACGAGCAACAACTACAGCACCAGCAGGATCAGAGCAAAGAGGCTCGGAGGTTACGAGTCGGAATCACAATGTTTGGTGTGACAACTCCTTGTGTTGACAAGATCCGTGAACATCTCGAGTTCAACTACGCAGTTGAGACATACGTCTTCCACGCTACTGGGCATGGAGGCAAGGCCATGGAGCGGCTGGTCGCAGAAGGCCGCCTCGATGCTGTACTTGACCTGACAACGACTGAAATCTGCGACTTTCTCATGGGCGGTAACATGAGCGCTGGACCTGATCGTCTCGAAGCAGCCCTGAAGGCAGGCATACCGACTGTCATCTCCTTGGGAGCTACCGACATGGTCAACTTCGGGCCCAAAGCAACTGTACCGGAGAAGTACCAGCAAAGAAAGCTGCTCGAACACAATCCTACAGTGACATTGATGCGTACCACCAAAGACGAATGCAAAGCCGTGGGCGAGTTCATCGCGAATAAGATCAAACGCTTCGCTGCCGATCCCAGGAAAGTGCAGATAACTCTACCCAAAGGCGGTGTCAGTATGATCGCTACTCCGGGGGGTCTTTTCGAGGACCGCGATGCCGATAGTACCTTGATTGAGACTTTGGTTTTCCAGTTGCAGGACTCGGGCATTACGATCGTTCATGATGAGAGAGATATCAATGACGAAGGATTCGCTGTAGACATTGCAGATCAATTGATGCAGCTCATATCTCTCAAATAACGTACATTATGCTCTCTATTGGAACAAGACTTGTGCGGTAGAGCAATGTCCACTCTGTTGTGCCAACGACGAAACACTCTCTTGTTGCTACTGAACTGTTCAATGTCACTCTGGCTTGACTGAATGACAAAAGACACATTCAAACAGACAGCCTATTCGTGTGTTCCACTCGCCTCGACCAAATTGTCTCGCATATTCCGCGCTTGACTTGTGGCCATGACTATGAGACAAAGTTGTACTGGCAACCCTGGTGCCAAGGGCTTTGGCGGCCTGGATCACCCTGTCAGTCAATACATATGCTCACACAACCCAAAATTCGTAGCGAAATGAGCTATTATACTCTTGAATTGTAAGAAGTCTGATGCTCGGTCAGTTCTGAGTACGTATAGTCGCATTTTTTCTACTTTTTGATCATCTTTGCTTGATCAATCTTTTTCATAACATTTCACTTTGATATTTCTTGTGCTTCATGAAATGAGTGCTCGCAAAACTACTTTCTTGTATAGTGACCGTAAATCAAAAGCTAGCCACCTAAGACTTGATTTTGTCCCTGAATATCATACGATTATTGTCACTATCGAGTATTTCGCTGTCATCATGCGTGGATGAGGCTGTAGGAGCGAAGATGTTGTCGAAGCCCTTGTCTGAGGTATGACCCTGTCACTTGGTCCTATACCACGCTTGCCTCGGTTCACCCAGACCTCCCATTTCGGAGCTTGGCAATCTTTTTGGGACTAGTCCCATGCCAGGGCTCCTGGTGGGAGGTCTGGGAGGAAATCCTGTCATCTCCGTGAAGAAGCATACCATTCTTGATGTTATAGCACTAATTACACCATTACTCGTACCTTATTTCAAAATCCACGACCAATACGCGATAGAAACAACAGTCCTTTAGATCTTACGC
>SWBH01000116.1:0-20469 GCA_024195465.1 Aureobasidium sp. EXF-8845 | reverse complement strand
GTGATGCATGGTGGCAGGAGAGCACACAAATCTTGTAAATAACACATTAGCTAGATAGTTTTTCCCGGCAAGGCCCACAGGGTCAAATGGAGTATGATTAAAAAAAGAAAAGAAAAAAAAAAAATTGACGATCAGGGTCGCCCGCACGACAGACCTGGAAGTCAAATCCAACAATCCATCTAACCCAGTCACCGCGCTTACAATGTAGCAACTGGACCACTGCTAGAGAGACTAAGACAAAGAAGAACACCGGAAACCATTGTCAAATGGGTGCAAGACTTCTGCACGGACAGGAAAGCGAGTGTAGTTGTAAATGGCTTCACGTCTGAGGTAGAGGACCTACCTCAGTCAGGACTCCCACAGGGATCACCGCTTGCTCCAATCCTGTTTCTCTTCTTCAACGCCGACCTGGTGCAATCGCTAGTAAAAGAAGGAGGATCCATGGCATTTGTTGACGACTACACAGCATGGGTAGTGGGCAGCTCAGCTGATCGGAATACAAGAAGGATTCAACGGGACATCTTGCCAAAACTGGAGAAGTGGGAAAAGGAAAGTGGTGCAGTTTTTGAGTCCTCAAAAACAGCCTTCATCCACTTTACTAGGAACACCACTCTAAACCGGGACAGCGACATGCCACTGCAATTCAAGCAGGACATTATCAAACCAGTGCAATCCGTCAGAATACTCGGAGTCATCATGGACCAGGGACTACGATACAAGGAGCACTTTGCAAACAAAGCCGAGAAAGCATACAAGGCAGCACTTGCCCTAAAAAGACTACAAGGCCTAAGACCGTCGAGCATGCGCCAACTGTTCTCTGCAACAGTAGCCCCAGTCATGGACTACGGGTCACCTATCTGGTACCTTGTGGCTTCGGATAAAGTACTGTCGATGTTTAAGAGAGCTCAAAGAGTTGCAGCCCAGGCAATAGTGGGGGGATTCAGAACCATGGGCATAAACGTAGCAGTCATCGAGGCGGGCATCCCGTCGCTTCAACGACGACTACTCGAACAGACCCTTCGCTTCTACATTGGTATCCATAGACTAGACAGCTCGCACTTACATGCCAGACTAGCCAAGACAAAGTACACCAAACGGTTCACGTCACCACTGCGGAAAGCAGCAGCAATGTTTAAGGATGTCAAAGCAGGGAGAGCAGAGAAGATACCCGCAGTAGGATGCGAACCATGGGGTCCAAAGGCCTATGTTCATATACTAGATCGGGAACAAGCCAAAGTAGCAACGGCAACGAGACCAGAGACTGTCGACTTCTATACTGACGGATCAGTAAGGAACGGACGGGCTGGAATTGGGGTCTGGACATCCGCATGGGAAGTGTCAAAGACAACTTGTAGAGCAGAGGACACCAATGTTCACCATACTGAGCTCGAGGCCATATGGACGGCAATCAAGCACATATCACATGAGACCAACAGGACCATACGGATCAGGATATTCTCAGACAACCAGGGAGCCCTAAGAAGCATTCAAACCCCTAGGATCAACGACAGCCTAAAACTAGTGCTAAAGATTAGGCAGAAAATCAGCAAAGCAGCCTTCTCATTACATTGGGTACCCGGACACGCAGGGATCAAAGGGAATGAAAGAGCAAATGAACTGGCACAAGAAGCGACTAGAGACACGCAACCCATACCTGCACCAGCGCTCACAGTGCCGATATCCGTCATATACGCCAAAGCAAAATCAATGGACTACAAGCCGGAGAACGAAGTGTTCTATGGCGCAAAGACCGGGAAATACCTCCAGGAGATTGACAAAGCACTGCCAGGAAAGCACATAAAGAAGATGTACAACGCACTCAACAAGACAGCGGCCTCTATCCTCGTCCAGCTAGAGACGAACATATCGCGATTGAACACCTACCTACACAAGATCAAAGTAACAGAAACCGACAAATGCGAATGCGGAGTGGTGGAAACAATTCCACACTTTCTCTTTTGTTGTCCAAGATGGACAGAACAAAGGCGAGACATGAAGGCTGCCCACGGTAGCAGATACTGGGACCTATCCTATGCCCTAGGAGGATACTCAATACATGAAGAAAATGGCAAGAAGGTGGACGGAGAAAAGGACAAATGGCAACCAGATTGGAACGCAGTAAAAGCCACTATCGAGTTCGCAAAAGCAACAGGCAGACTTCAAATGCAGGAGTAGAAATAAGGACATGACATGACAGGAAGTGCTCGACATCCCCAACTGCAACACAACACCTACCCTTAAAAACTGCCTCCAAGCAGTGTTCCGCTGATAAGGAAGAACACGACATAGGGAACTGCCCTTATGGAGGAGGCTAACACCTCTCCAAAAACCAAGGGAAGAACGTGTGCAACTCATTCATTTGTAAGAGCACTTTGGACAACAGGCGTTTGGCGACTATCTCAGTTGAGATACCATTACCCTCCTTTTTACTAAATTTGGCGTATGCGATTGGTCAGAAAGTGGATTAGTTAGCGAAAGCTCATACCCCTAGCGGGGTAAATAGCTCAAGAATATCAAATCAAATCAAATCAGTCACCGCGCTTGCACGAAATACTACTTGACGGGTCAGTCGATAATGACCGTGTGCTTGCACCACGAGCAACCGGGAAATGCTAATGATGCTTGTCTGTGTATTGAGTCTGCGTGGCAGATTAGGCGCCTGCCGATGCATGGTATCTGAAGCAGTCCGTGTCCACATTGTTGCTCAGTCAGTTGATTTGTTTTCCTGCATTGCGGAGATCTGCTACTGTTCGGCGGCTCGGATCTACACTACTCACGTCTCCTGAACTAACCCACCTGATCTGATGTCGCTCGGATGGGTTGCCTTGTATTTACTCATTTGCTCAGGGCGATTGATGGAGAGATCCCGGCAGACTGGTAAATACCTATTCAATCAAAGCAAAGCAAGGTCTCGTACCCACATAGCACGCCAATCCTCCGTAAGCCTTTCCAGAAGTCTGAGCGACGATCAACGCAAACGAGCAGGCGGTGCCTGCATGCAGGGAGACCTCTACTTTCCTTGGTACCGTTACTTACAGGTCTGCCTAGCTCTGTGTATTTTATCTCCAGGTCTTCCAGTGGATAACTCACCTCTCGTACAACCAAGCCCTTACTCACACTGCTTGTTAGGCTCATGCAGACGCGATGCGCTGCCAGATATGTCCATATTTCGACGAGGCACAAATGCGCCTGACTGCTGACCGCATGTTGGACCGCCCGTCGTTCCTGCGCCGGGTTGATTGCTCGTCTACACCACGTGTACGCGCCGCACTTCGACTGCACATAGCCGCGCTACAATGCACGATCCGGGCTCGACGGCTGATTCACATAGAGTGATGATCGGTCACTGATGAGATAGAGCTTGTCAATCAATTGTAGAGTGAGCTGGAAGCCGGCGGGGTTTCGCGCCCTCGGCCTCGCGTTCGTCGACCGACCTGCAGCTCTGGTTCATGTCCTTCAAGGCTTCGACAGCAGTGGCGGCCACGAGAGCGGGAAGTCGCGCCGACCGGGTGGGGTGATTGCTCAAAACCAATTACGCTGACGATCCTAGCCATCTTGAACTTCTCGAGATTTGTGCATATTTCCACATAAACGACGGGCGAGAGTGATGCCTCCCAGTAGAACGGGGCACGCTTGCACACGAAGAATGATCAGTGTCAAGTTGTGGACACTGGACAGTGAGTTTGCTTCCTTGTTTGACACTGCAACTTGATCGCATGCTTGCCAACCAAAAGTCCCTGACGTCTTTCAGCCGATCCTAGCGCAACGGCCGTAAGCGCGTACCCATCCCCGCACTCTGGCAGGGCTCATTTCGTGCCTCTGTCAACCATGTGAGCACCGTCTCACGGTTTCTCATGGCGATCTTGCTACACTGTGTCGAGTGCATGGCTCAGTCACAGCTGGTCACAGCTCTTGTCATGTTCGATATGACCAGCGCAAGGACCTGAAGCGACAGTCGATAGCCAGTGGGGTGAGTCCCAGCAACAGGGTCACGCAAGCCCGGCAATGAGCTGGAACCTAGAGTTGGAGATTGTCAGGCTGGTAAACCCCCCTTCCCTTGTGGCTGGTCCGAATGCTTTCGATGAAGTTACTCTCCGTCACCATGCCCCTCCGTTCAACTCCAATGCTTTGTCGTTTCTTCCACTGCCCTTCTACATTTCCTCTTACCCCTTTTATGAAGAGCCTCTGTCCATCACTCCCCATCGCTGGCAACTGTGGTCACTGTAGTGTTGCCCTATTTGATACAAGGGGGTCGATTCAGGACAAACTGCTGTATCGATCGTTCATGCCTTCTCGGGGAACGTCCATGACTCTTCCCAGTCCTGATGCTGTATGATCAAGACACGCTAACGATCCGATACCCACTAACTAGTCAGGTTCAACCATAACGTCGGAATGGTGGTGGACTCCAATGCTGATGATTGGCAGTAAAGCACGCATTCACGCCTTATCAAGGTCCGTGAGTCGTGTTGGTATATTGCGTGCCAGGCATCGAGACCCGTATACGCTCGATCGGCGCGGAGTCAGAACAGTGGACCAATGGTAGTTCGAACACGATGAGACAACAACAGATCGCTGTGCCGTTGGTGTGCATACGCTGTTATATCAGCTTGCCTTCATGTCTACGCCACGGGACACAAGAGATAGCCTGGAAATGTTACCTAGTGTGTTGGCTATATAAAGCCACAGACGCCGGGGGATGACTCTACTGGCTGCAGAATCATTCACCGCACCACTATCATCAAGTCAGATCACCAAGTCGAGACCGTAAAGATGGCTGGTACTTGTACGTGACTCCTCTGTCGTCCTTCGCTTGACACTTCTTCCAATTTCCGGCTTGCTGACCACGAGACAGTCAACCTTGCGGATCTTCAATCCTACGACCACAGACGCTCCCAGGCCGACAGTCGCTCTCAATCGATGGTCTGGGGCAATGCTCAGTCCACGTACTCACAATATCCATTATCGGCTTCTTATCCTATACTCGATCAGTATAGCTGCTTCTCCGGCATATATCCACAGCCCGGCCTTCAGGAGACCCTCATCAACCAGCTATATCAGCTGCCTCTGTATCCTTGGCAAACAAGCATGCAAGACGGCCTGACAGGGCGGGTCTACGGCACAGATTTTGGGATAGAGCCTATGACCAACATCCACTCTTCACCAATGATGCTGGGAGTTCACAGCCAAGTAGAAGGTCAAGCTCTAGCTTCGAGTGACTCGACCAGATCATCTGGCAGTCCTCAGCAGCTTCAGCTGATGCCCGTGGAAAGTACAAGGACCGCATCACCAGCGGGCACGGGGACCGCCGAGGATCTCATCACCTACGTTTGCGACACAATGTGGCAACCGAAAGGATACGGTGGTCGGAGTTTGCCCACTTCGAGCTTCGAGATCAAGCCTGGCTCGATAGATGTCAGTGTCCGATTTGTGGTCGAGAGCTCTCAGATCCAGGATGCAAATCAGGAGACAGATCAAGCATTTCAGTCCGAGGAACTCGCCCAGCAGCCGTTGAAACAGGTTCTAAAGATCTTGTCGTCGCGCGCCTCACGCATCCCGGGAGAACATGAGATTTGTGTCTCCAGCGATGCAACATCCACAAGGATTCAGACTAAACACCGTGGCCTCGACTGATTCTTGGAGACTTGCGTGGTTAAGACAAAAGCCTCAGACAGGTTTCACTACACGGATGGAGATACGTAATTCAAGATCAAGTACTACCCGTCTTTGTCCACTCAGTGATGTCTAGGGGAGGGTGTCAGAGTACAGACGCTCCATCTGGAGCATGTCGTGAAGTCGGAAAGCAATTTAGCCACGTGTTGCAGCGGCACGGAGCCGCGTGCTAAACAAAATAAAAGTCGCTCAAACATTCTACAGGAGCTGCGTGCCCAGTTCTCATGCCGAACCGATCGCCCCCTGCCATAGTTTACTATCTCCGTGTTCGTATCATGCTCAGCGCGCGGCAATTTCAGCTGCAGGTGACACTAAGCTATACTTGGAGTGCTGGCGTTTATTACACAGGCTGTCCTCCGGTGTTGTGGAGACTCGATGGCAATCAACTCAAGTGATCATGATTCATGAATGATCTGTCATGTTCACTAGTACCTAGTTAACCCTGCTGAACCATGCAATTGTGACCTCTTCGTCATCTGTTTGACTCAAGTCATGATCTAGCGCGCCCGATGAGGCCATGGTGAGAACTGAGCTTTGCTAATCGCTACCTTGATGTGCGATAGGGGTGTCACGAAACCAGCGTGGTGTCTCTCCATCCCACCAGTGATAATGGTCGCTTGTACTGTGGCGGTGGCAAGATACAATCAATAATGATTGTCATCCATGTCATCGGTGATGGAATCTGTCGATCCGTTGGAGCAGATATGTTTGGAACAAGCGACTGAGATTGGAGTTGAGGAGTACAGCGGATACGAAAGACGAAGGGCTTAGTATCATATCTGTGTAGAGTTATGCTGAACAAGCTGGAGTACGTGGGTTGTGTCACAAGATCAGGAAGGACGATGATGGGAATCGACAGGTAACCACGACAGTCAACAATCCCGTAAGCTAAGGACAATGCGTAACACCGAGAGATCTGTGCTCAACTTTGGATGAAATAATGGTACGATGTGTGTTTGCTTTTTGTCCCGGCTTATCTTACTTACCAAGGCTTGGCCATTTTGGATTGGAGCTGTAGATAGATGAGATCAGAAGCAGGGCATCCGGCGATTACAATCAACAAAGCCAGAGATGAGAGAAAGCCGATGAATAGATAATCTGCACAGCTGCACTTACGGACAATAACAAAGCCTGTACCTCTTGAAGGCAAGGTTTCTGTGGTATCTTTGCCAGGTTCAGCAGTTCGCAAAGCAAAGAAGACGCTACGTTGTACAAAGTCCAGCCAGATGAATGACGGTCTTCTGTGTGCTTCGTGCGTGGTGATATCGTGCATCTCCCAATGGCCATACATATAAATATTATCGCAAGTGGTATCTTGTTTTCTCGATGTTTCGAACCATATATCGAGAGTGTCGATTGTTTAGACCAGAGATCCTCGAAAGTCTGCCAGACTGAGGGAGGGTGATGAATGGAAAGAAAACATGCATCTCGCGGAAGTATGTATGCAAGTAACTGCGCCAATCGTCTTGGTTAGCCTCGAGACCATATGAAGAAAGGCAGTTCTCCAGCCAAGTCCAGCTCGCCTTCGTCGTCGGAGTCGTAGAGACCCGTGACAGATGGGGTGCAGAGGAGTGGTTGTCAAGATTGGATGAGTGGCCACAAGATGCAGCAGCTGTTTGCTGTGTCGTTGGAGCCATTGGAGCTTGCCATTCACTCGACTTATCAGCGAGTAAATGTTCTGCATCGTGCACCAATGCACTCACGCTCCCACTCAGTTGCGTGAGGCGTTGCAGCAACTCAATCGATGGAGCTGCTGCAGCATTGCGACCGGAAGCCGAGATTGCAGGACTTGAAATCTCCGATTCGCGCGCACGGGTTGGAAAGTCGCAGTCTTGCATCTGGGAGATACATCGAATGCATGGAAAGCCGCCAGCGCATTTTACCTTACGACGGCGGCATTGAAGACAAGAGCGGGCGCCATATTGACCGCGTTTTTTACTGATGCGTGGCATATCGGATGTTCGGGAACGATCGCCGCGGGATGTATCCATATCAGATCAACAACGACAGAAAAGCATGCGATGGGCTAACAGCGTGAAGTATTGGAATATGGTAAAGTGAGTGCTCGCCTGCGACGTGCGCGGCTTTTCGCGTTTTCGAATTTTCGACAAGCCGCATCAACACCAAAACAGCGCGGAATTTCGGAATTTCATGCTTCGGACCGAGTGATTCAAGCCAGACGACAGGCGCTCTGATGCTTTTTGCGTTTCATCCGAGCATGCTTATCTGATTCCATTTTTCGCTCACTCATTGAAAAACAGACTCGAGTCACAGTATCCTCTCGAAACAAGAGTGATGTTCCATGTTTTGTGTGCTCATCTATGATTCCCACTTTCTATACCACATGCGAGTGGTCTTGGTATGTCTCATCTTCTTCTGCAGCTGGAAGATCCCATACAAAAGTGCTTCTGCAGTGGGCGGGCAACCCGGGACATATATGTCGACAGGGACGATCCGATCCACTCCTCGAACCACACTATAACTGTAGTGATAGTATCCACCTCCATTAGCACAGCTGCCCATGGGGATGACCCACTTTGGGTCGGGCATCTGGTCAGAAACCTGACGGAGGGCGGGTGCCATCTTGTTCGTGACCGTCCCAGCGACGATCATCACGTCGGACTGGCGTGGAGATGCCCGGAAGATAATGCCCAACCGGTCTTGATCGTAGCGAGGCATTGAGCAATGCATCATCTCAAGGGCACAGCAAGCGAGTCCGAAGCTCAAAGGCCAAAGAGAATCCTGACAAGCCCAGTTTGCAATTTGATCGAAAGTCGTGCTGCATGCCAGTGGTAATGGCGGGTGTGGTCTCCATTGTGTCTTCGACTTACAGAGCATGTTCAACAATACCGCCTTTACCTTCCTGACTGGGTAAAGGTACTTCTTGACGGCGTCTCCCAAGAACTGGAAGGCTCGGGCTTGACAGGTTCTTTTGAATGCTGAAGAAAGCCTTTTGCAAAAGCAGCGAGCGTTCAACACGTCCAATGCGAATGAAGCGACAAGATACGACGGTGCGAACTATCCTTCCATAAGTTCCATGCTCTCAACGGCAATCTATCTTTGCGTACGTCCTTGGAAAGCAGATACTGCTTGTAGATGGGAGGGCAACATGGTGCTCGTATTAGTGACTGTTGCGCAGTAAAGAAGAAACCAAAGTCAAAGCCTTCCGAGGCAACCCAGGAGCAATTAGATAGATCTAGCTTGCTGGATCGGCACCCGAGCATGTACTACGGATCACATCGGGGAGCTTTTTGAGTCAAGCAATGCATGACTGATCGTCCAAGGTATCCAAGAGTATAGACTGCTAGTACGATTTGATCGTCCGGTTTAGCATGCCGAAATCCTTCGACTTTGCTGGTCGTACCAAGCCGTGCCGCGGGGTTTCGCTAATTCGGGCAGGCAAAAACCGTAGTCTATTTACTGATTATGGCACCCTAGCACTACATCGAACTGTCCGCGACAGCATATGGTCACGCTTAGCCGCGCACAGAGACTGAATCTAAGGAACGTAAGAGGCGGCTTCAACTCTCTCTCGTAACATGAACGGATCTCGTTGTCACCGACGTGGTCCAAGAGCATTGTCAACATATGAGATTTGGATTTGAGATCTTGACAACACAACTAAGCGTACCACAAAGGAAACAACCGGTGCAAGCCAGATATAAGTAATCAACAACACTTTCTCCCTCTTCCTCACTACAACCTACAAACTTTCATGATACCCTGTAGCGTATCATCATTGTCCTTGAAGATCCTGCCCAAACTACCCACCGCATCTGCCGTCATACCTCTCCGGACTTTTGCCACATCGTTGAGACCCTTTCCGTCGCGCGAAGCCTTGGCAATGGCACCTACACCCAAGAGCATGCCGAGAACATTGACGACAGCCGACTTGGGATCATCCACCGTATCGTAGATGCCCAGGGCTGCATTACCCACTTCGCCTGCAATGGAAATGGCGCGAGCGATACCAGCGAAACCGGCTGCGAGAGCGACCTCTTCACCGACAAAGGGGACAAACTGTGTTGCTTGAGTTAGTCTTTAGGGTTGTCAATGACAAGACAAGAATGAGGGATACGTACCATGAGAACAACACTGACGATCAAGAGGATGAAATCCTTCTTTCGCTTCTCTTCGTCAGCTTCTTGCTTCTGTTCCTCCTTTCCTGCCGCTTTGGCCTGCGCCATGTTATCGACGGCCTCCATGAGTAAAAACACAGGCGTGCTGTACACCTGCGCTGGATCAGAGGTCGAACCACCGACCCAAGCACCCAGCATCATCTCCAGCATCGTCGCTTTCATTTCCATTCGCAGGTTGGGGATGCTTCCGAGGCCTTGAGTTACAACATCCTTGGGATTGGGTACTACCATGGACGTATTCTGGACTGGAAAATTGGCGAATTTGTATTTGTGGTTGATGTTGCCGCGGCCCCCGGAGAGGTATTCGTGATCCTTTTCGTAGTCACCATACGTGACCCAGTCAGGTGAGAGGCCTGCGTTGGTAAGGGCGGTGATGTAGCCATCCGTGTCTCGGAGAGTCAAAGTCGTGGTGGCTTCAGAGGCAATGCCTGTATGGTCGTTGATGTCGCCGCAATTGTACGTGGTGCTCCCGGTTTGGCAGTCAAAGTCTGTCGCAGTCAGCATCGATGGGGTTGAATCAGTCAGTAGGATTACATACATTGCATTCCTGGACCGGCAGGCGGTATATTTCCAGTAGTGGTCGCATGCGCCTCGTCGAACATGAAACTATTGTCGAGAACCGACGGCACAAGCTTCTCGATATATGTAACATAGTAGCCAAATTCCTCGTCGTAACCGTCGTTGACGGATGTGTAGTTTGCGTATGCAGCGTCGAGCATGGTGATGAGTGTTTGGAGTGCGTAGAAGTCGATGCAGTCTGAACGCAGCACATCTGTGGCTGCGGAAAGGTCGTCCAGGGTGTCGAATTTCCTTGTATAGTCGCATAGTTGAAGATCCTCCTCGCGGTAGCCATTATCATCACTATCGCCATCATCGCTGCCATCATCGCCGCCGTCGTCACCCGTGTTTCCACCACTGCTCGAGTAGGCAGGGAGACCAGGGTCGTCTATACCGCACATCAATGTGTTAGCAATGACACATGGTAATCCTCGTCTAGCAAATGCAACGACTCACCAATTAATCCATCATCTCCTCCACTGCCTCCTCCACATTCGTTGAAATAGGTCCAGGCCTATGCATTTGTTTAGCGTACATCTCCAGGATCAGTAGCGAGGTTTATCAAATGACTCACCTGGTTGCTGACGGGAAGGACATGGAGAAGATCTGCTCTGCCCAATCCACCTTGGTTGGTAAAATGCTGTCATTGATGTATCAGTGACTCAATCATAAACACAGCACACTTTTGCACCTACCATGGTCTCAGCTCTGTCGATGGGAGAATAGAGCACACCTCTGCTTGTCCAAGCAAACGAACTTCCTCCTCCACCAGGTTTGTGACCGTTATTCTTGATGACAGTTCCAGCGCCGGTATATCTGTCGAGATGGATGAGATCTGCTCTACCAGAGGCTTCCACGTCGGCAAATCTGAGGTTGGCTCTGTCCCAGCCCTCGCTCCGCTTTACTTGACCAACATCTACCATCCCTCCTGTGGGATTGAGCCATGCTGTGAGCTTGCCGTCTGGTTCAATACAGATTACGTCGGCTCTTCCGTCACCGCTGGTTGTTAAGTCATATTAGCGGCTGATAATTGCAATCGAGACTAAATACTTACTCAATATCAACAACGGCCATGCCTCGATCGAAAATGTTGACACCCCAGCCCTGAGTGCAAGTAGCAGCTCCGGTAACAACACCAACGTTTGCGAATGTCAGAGTTTTTGTCGAATCGTCGTAGCGGTTCTCCCACATTGTGAGGGCGCCAGTTTGCTTGTTCTGAACCAAAACGTCGCATTTTCCGTCTCCATTCCAGTCCGCGAGATGAATGCCCATTCTTGGGCCGGGAACGCTGAGTGAGATTCTGGTATCGTGGCCCCAACCTGGTGGCTGGTGTATGTTGGTATAGATTTCATCCGAGTTGGCGTGACCATCGCTGTAGATCCAGACGAAATCATCCGAGCCTGTGTTTCTCATGTCGCAGTAGAAGTTGCCGTCACCTGGAAGGACACGGTTAGGACGATCATACATTTTGAGATCGGAAAACGTACCCTTTCTTCTCGTGCCTCCTGCACCATGGTTCTTCCACACATGCATCTCGTACCCGTCGGTTACATTCTTGAAGTAGACGTAGTCCAGCTTTCCAGAACCGTAGATGCGTCCAAACTTGATCTGATTGCGCACGCCCGGGGTACTCATACCGCCATGAGTGAATCCAGAGTGTGTCCAATCTGGGACCTAGCAATATCGTCAGAGGCTGTTTCGGTGATCTAAGTTTAGACTCTTACAATGCCAGTTCCCCATCCGCGTTGGTTGATATAAGTATCGATGTCGCCCTCATCTCCAATGTACAACCAATCGCTGCGGAAACTGTAGAAATCTCATCAGTATTTATCACGTCATGATCGTGACATGTGACTTACTCTCCATTGAGATCGACTATGCAGAGCAACATTAGAGAGTGCTCAAAAGCAGAGGGGAATGTGATACATACCGAGTCGGACACCTGATGCATCGCCTTTGTTCTTGTTGGTGAAGACAGTACCGCGTAGACCGCCAACAGTACTAAATCCTTGCCAGCTGTAGCTATCACCTACTCCCTGGTTTCGGGAACAACTTTGCAAAGTCAGCTGGAAGATATCTACTCGGCTGAATACACAACTCACAGAATGTCGCCGGTGTGGCCAATGAGACAATAGTCAGCTCTACCGTCTCCGTCAATGTCTGCAATACGGACGTCGGTAGCAGCATAACCATCATGCGCGGGAACCACCTTGTCTCGGTTAGCTTGATGTTCCGTGCACATATAAGGATACCTACTTGACCGATACTCTCAAATGTCGGGGGATTGCCTCCGCGATTCAATGATACCGTTATTTGGGAACCGCCTCCGATACAGAAAAAGTCATCCAAGCCATCATTGTTGAAGTCGGCAAACCAATAAGTAGGGCCAGCGTCGCAATTGAAGCCTACGTCGAATTTGACGTGGTCGGCAAAGACACCACCTCCTGAGTTGGTACGAAGCCAGTAGATATTGGTGCCGTCTGATTGATGCTCAATGCGGACCCAATCATCGAGCGCTCCTGAACGATCCGCACCACCAGAGTTGACCAGTTGTGCAAAGAACCTATCATTTTGTACCATCAGCAAAAGATGTTGAATTCGGAGCTCCCAAGTTTACGTACATGTGAGTTGGTATGGCAGCATTGACAGTCTTGTCGGGACCAAACAAGACTTTGCCGGACGCGATATTACCCATGGACGTAGATTGGTGAACGTAGAGGCCGTCATCATGGCCACTGCCCTGTTGTGATTTGATGGGTCCTCGAGCATTGCCGGCAACCTTTGTGCAAGTCTCGACGGATGAAACAGCAGTATCCACGACTCCGCTATCTTGGGCGGGTGCTTGTATGTCGCTCTCAGCGTTGGAAATGGCGTCCCACCAGACTGCCGCCATCTTCTTGTAGCCGGGATCAAGAGGGTGAATGCCGTCGTCGGAAAGGTCACCAACGGTAAGGAAACTGTGCATGTCAGCGAGGTGAAGCCTCGCTCCGGCCTTGATGTAGTCGTAGGCCAAGTCGCGGTATTGCTGCGAGACGGAAGAGGCGCAAGCATCAAAGTTCTGACCGGGAAGGAGTGTGGATAGAATGACAGTGACACCAGGTACCGAGCTGAAAATGTCGTCAATCAGTTGCTTGGTTCGGGCTCCAGCATTGGCAGTATCAATGTTCTGGATGCAATCGTTTGTTCCAACGTTGAGGAGCACAAGATTGGGCTTCATCCATGCAGAAGACGACCATGCATCGTGTACTTGGGTGATGATCCACCCCGGGTGACCTTCATTGTCCTGATGGAAGGGAGATGTCAGTCATTGCTATTTGATGGAAGAGAAGATACTGACCTTGTCAGCCATGTTGCCGTTTTGCTTCGAGCCGACCATGTTGACTTTCCAGCCTTTGAAGCGGAGCTGGTCACGGATAGCCCTTCGATAGCCATTGCCGTCGCTGGATCGAGTTCCTTCAGTGATGGAAGCTCCAAGAGGCATGAGCCTGAGAAAGAAGCCTTGGGCTGATCTGCCCAAGAGTGACGATGTGTAGTCTTCACCGTACATGTCAGCGAGCGCGTTGGTGACGTTTACATCAACATCGGTCAACATTGGCAGAGTGCTGCCTTCATAAGCGGGATAGCTGTTGTCCCAGGGCTCATCGACAATAACGTCTGCAGCGTAGCCTGTAGTCGAGGTGGCAGCATCCTGAGCGTGAGATAGAGCAAAGAGAGTGGAGGACAGAGACAGAGCTCGAACTGCCCAGGAAGAAAGCACCATGATGCTCTGAACTGTGTTGCAAGGAATGAATGGAACGAAGGCGAGTCTTCCTTATACCACTTGGAAGGGGTCACTCGGCCATTGATGATGTTGGCGAAAAGGACTAGACCCGGAAGAATGATGATGCCTTGTGAGCCGTCCGTCCTAGCTAAACGACCATTCAATTAGATTTTTCGTGTTATATGTTGTATATTAAACCAACGCTGGTATCGATAGTGCAGGATTGTGCCAAGCGTCCAAGACTTCTTGATTGAAGTACGCTTTTTTGAGACTTCATGCCATGAATAGATCAATCCTTCAACAAGCCTGCATATGCGTGCGCGAATTATTTCTTGAGCTCCTAGGCCATGTACAAGACTTTTGCCAGTGTACTTCCTGCTACAGACTGCGAGTGTAACATAAAGTGGCCTCCCATCTAGCAACTGCTAACTCAAGTGTACTGGACAAGTCGGCCCACTGTGGAATTACATTCAAGTCTCTGCTTACTAATTAAGATACATGGACATTGTGGTCAAAGCGAAACCGAGTTCGCACTGGCCATGCTCATCCTTGACGCCATGTACTAGAAGATGCATATGCCTTCGTGTAGTGGTATTAGTTCCAGAAATGGCTACCGAATAATAGTATGCAAATCTGTGGAGATTTGGACGTCTAGAACACGAGTCGACCTTCTTCATTTGTAACAAGCGTCAAAACGACAGAAGATGTGATATAGCGTTCAATATATCTGGCAATTGCCAAAAGGTGTACCAACTAATATAGCGGCTATGCAGGGCGATCTAGCCCTCGAATCCAACATGTTTCTTAGAATAGTACCTCTTCGGAAGGATCATGAACAAATTCTAGGTTTGGTCGGACATTTGGTCCATCATTCACCGTCGCTTGCATTGCACCCACAACATGGATAACTACTCTCCTCTGACCACTTGAACTCTGCTGGTCCTGTCATTCCTGCCCACTTCCATTCGTTCCAATCGCTATGAAGCTCCACGTTTGCTTCTTCCTCTCGTTTTGGGCAGCTGGTGCCTTGGCCAACAAATTGTCAGGGCCCTACCAGGTATGTCGTTTCCATCTTCTCTACGCAAGCGTGACTGACATGCTCCTCATAGACCATGTTTGTATGGTACGCCTACCGCTTGGACATTCTTGCGACCAATCAAGACCCGTCGCTAGATGCTACCAAGAGACTTGCCGCTGGATGCATAGGCAACAACCGTGCCGACAGGACTTGCGACTTTGACGAGTTGCTGACATACATCCAAAAGCCGGGCCTTGACGCCGCAGCATTCACACCCCCAACACGTGTTGGTTCTGATTTGAATCCCGATATCGAGGATGCCGTGAAAAAGATAATGGCATCTGGATACTCCAACAATGTGGACGAGAATAAGCTTCTTCCCAACTCCGGCCTGAGACCTTCGCCTACCTACCATGAGATCTTCGACAAGGTTACCGACAGAATACAGTTAGCTCGCCGTGTTTTGGGAGAAAACCCGGCGGAGCTTGCTTCTGTACGCTACTCGGCGGCAATGATACACTATAAGCGTTTGCAAGATTCGGCCAAGTATCATATACCCGGTATCAACAAGAAGCTCAACGACGAAGGTGCCTCCTGGGTAATGGATCGTGCAGATACCCCATCCCATTTGTCCAATACTGACTCGTTGATTAGCAAGTCGAGACAAAGACAGTCGAAATGCTCAACGGAGAGAAATTCCAAGAAATCGACTTCAAAGCCACGATTCTCGCTCATCTCAACGATGACACACTTCTGCAAGTCGTAGGGGACTACGTCGACAGTCCTCCCTCAGGTATCAAGAGCCACATCAGAACTGCCATGGCAGCTCAAATTCATGAATACCGCGTAAACAATCCTGACAATACTTGTTAAATAGCCTCTCAATCAAGTCCTTTGGTGTCTTTCCGTCTGAAAATCCATCTAAAAGATTTGGAGTTGATTTATTTGACGTGACATGGAATCGAAGAAACCAATTCATCGACAACCTGCAGACTCGCCATCGTGTCTCTGTTCAAGTGCAACGGTTGCAGAATTTGGTGCACAAGCGGAACATGATGGCCGGGCTCATGGCTGTAGCCAATTGTCCGGAGCGAAATTTGGTCTCGACCACTGCATTCAAGTGTCGTCTCATAGAGTCAGCAGACTCGCGATGGAAATTTTGACCGACTGAGGCGGGCTGTCTGCGCTCGCATCCCTCGGCCAAGTCGTAGAATGCCTTGACTCTTGCTTCTTGTACGGCTGGGACAATCTGTACGGGAGCATCTCCCGATAAGCCAAACAGACCAGTCGCGACTACAGAATCAAAGTCAGAGTGCACGACGACGATGTGCATGACGACAAGCCAAGTAGATAGCTTTTTGTATGTTTCAATGTCTCTGGTTTCAGCAGGGGACAGCGAGTTTGTCATGGGCGACTCAGATGGGCCGGGTGTATAAGAAGCAAGGTAATTGGGGTTATTTGCGAATTCATCGAGATAGTGGAGCATCAAAGATGCAGTACCTGAGGAGTGAGTGGCTTGCCAGATCAGACATCGTAGAGGATCACCAGTGCAATCGTAGTCCCCTTCGTACTCTGGTGTCCAATTCAGATGAGGTGCATCGCGGGCAGCGTCTATCCATCTATAGATGTTGGCATTGCCCGAGATCCATTGAGTGTCTTTTGGCCGATCTGGGGCGCAGGCGGTGATGAAACTGCCTGTCTCGAAAGCAACAGAGCGTGACTCACGACACACGCGGGTCATGAGTGGCGGACAATTGTTCTGTAGTGTTGTGCTGTAGAGGATGCAGGGAGATGGGGAGGAAGTGTCATCGACCAGGTCATAGACGATGCGGTCGAGGGCCATGTCCAGTTCGTAGACGCGGTTCGGAAGGCAACAGCGCCAAATTGCAAGTCGTAGTTCAGTTGGGAGTCGTGGAAACGGAGTAAAGGTCGGCTCAGGCATTGCCATGTTTTGTTTTGTGTGTCTGGTGTTGTACTGAAGGGTGAAGATTGAAAAGAGAGAAAAGGGAAAGTGACAAGTGGCGAGCAAAATAGACGGCAGGTTGCAATGCAAAAAGGTCCAAGGTAAAGTATGAGTAAATGGCTAGCTACGCTGCCTACTGTAACCGAGCAATCTATTCTGAGGTTAGCGTGTCTGTGCACGCATTAATGCGCGGAATCAAAGAATAATAAAAGAATTCACTTAAGTAATGCGCGGTGTTCACTCGAATAATGCACGAGGTTTTCTCGAATAATGCACAGGATTCACTTGAATGATGCGCGGTATTTACTCGAATAATGCACGCGGAAGATGCCGTTGCCGTTACTACATAGACGCTTAGACGCTTCCTCCTTGTACTGTTTTCACTCTGCTTGCATCCATCAGGGACAAGATGCTTTGTCGCTTGTTCAATCGAGCATGTGTGATGAATTTGAGAGTACAAATGGCCCTACCAAGCTCAGGTGTTGTCGTGTTGAGTGCGATTGACAGAGTTGATTCTTGCCATGAGGTCGTGATAAGCTTGTCGCATGTGTTGAATTTCGACTTCCTGTTGTTGCAGTCTGTAATGTAAAAAGTCATTCTCTTTTTCCAAGGATTCCACTCTTAGACTTGGGTCTAGAAGATGCGGAGTAGTCGGCGGGTGTGAATAGATGGAATTGCAAGGCTGAGATGGAGCGATGGTGGATTGATATTGTACAGATGGTTGCTGCTGAGGTGGTGGAGGTGTGTGATGGTCATCAATGGGAGGCGGGTCGTAATGCTCATCACATGTAGATTCGTCAGCAGCCTGTACAGCGGCAGACTTGTGTCCTTGATTTGCAGCATCGGCACAGTCGTTCCCTTCCTTTGCGGCATCGGCAGGGTTATGACCTTCTTCTGCGGCACCGGCACAGTCGTTGGCTTCCTTTGCGGCATTGGCAGCAAGTTTGGCGGCCAGCCTCTTACCAAACAACTTATAGGGACGATTCTGGTAGAGTGGATGACCTTTGGGGTAGCGACGCTTAAGACGGGGATTCATTTCACGGGCAATGTTGTAGACTCGGTCTCTTCCAATTATGTCGTGTTCGGGATACTTGTGGCGCAGATACGTGTACAGCTCGGAGCGTTGCATCTTGACGACACCTTCATCCTGATACTCGTTGTCGAGCAAGTGTTTGATTGTGTTTTGCAGCTCTTGCTCGTTGGTCTCTGCTCTTATGCGCTTGTGCAGACCGAGCTTCTTCCTCGTCTCCATGACAGTGCGGACGTTGATGACATGGCCAGCTTGGATGAGGAGCTCGCAGATGGCACCATCTGTCTGCTGAGGGCCGCGGAATAGTCTGGTCAGATCTGCCTGTAGAGCAGCCTTGTCCAGTCGAGAGCGTCTGGAGATGCCCCATATCTTGAGGTTGCGCTCGTGGGTACGCTTTTGACAGACGACATTGTGTTCATCCTTGAGCTTTGCGACGACGTCGACAACCTTTACACCGTCGTTGACTATCCATGCTCGGATGTCGTCTTTGCGTTCTTCGAGACCAGCGATCGAACGCGGCATCTTGAGAGATTGAAATGTGGAGAATTGGCGGAAGGAGGTACATCTGGCGAGGAAGGAGCGACCGGTTGGTGGGTTGGCGGATTCGTGACTCGTGACTCGTGACTCGCGACTCGTGATTACCTTGTTGCCTTGCCAAGTGCTTTGCCAAGACGGTGCGTGCGTGATGCGGCTCTTCGGAAAAGCCCTCGGATCTCGTGGACTTTCTTCCGAGTAGAAATCTGGGGTCGGCGACAAATGTCGAAAAGGAAGAAAGAAAAAGTCAGCGCCAACTCTGCGAGCATCAACCCACACGCAACAACGACGACATGAAATTGTCAAATCCTTCGGCTGTGCCCGTCTACGCAATCTCTGGATCAGCGACAGCTCGACCACTTCCGGAATGGCTTGCGCGACAGGGAAAGCGCAGCAAATACCACGTCTGTATTTTCTCTGGGGAGTCACGGATGAACTGCGCGATGTTATTCACTCCGGAGGACGAAATGATGTTGTTGCCGATGAGGAAATGCCGCACACGATGATCGTTGGAAAGCGCTTTGAGCAGCACAACGATCCAGATTGGCCCCAAAACTTGCTTGCAAAGATCCAGCCGACCATCGTCGTAAACGATGCCACGTTCGAACCGGATCATCGGAATATGGGACAAAGAATTAACCTCAACATTAGCATGCGTCGAGACCGGAACGTTGGAGTTCAAGAAGTCGAGAATGGGCTGAAACGGCTCGATCGACTTTGGGATTTGCACAGGCATGGGGCGCGCCTTAGGACCCAGCAACGAGACTGGCTCCAACGCTTGGCCTCTCCAGGGTGTCAATGGTCGACGATTTTCTGCTGCTTTGTTCTGCACGACGGGGGATATCTGTTTCAGCCATTCCTGCTTTGCATTCTTTCGATTCTCCTCATATCTTGAAACCGCTTCCTTGGGGTGCAAAGATGGATGGAATGTCTGGGCGATGCTCTCGACGATCGGACGTCCCGTGTGACGTCGACGAGAGGGTAACAGTAAAACGTTACCGTCCACATTTCCCTTGAGGATGTTCTCATAGACGGCGTAAGCTTTATCCAGGTCGTGCGGATATAGAAACGCCATTTATCCAATCTCTTAACATCGAAGTGCCAAGAAGATGTTAGCAAGATTAAAATGAAGATTGTCGTTCGCAAATTTTCCATGATGTATTCTCGGTTGCAGAATTCGTGGCAGTCCGTAAATTATAATGGTCGGAGGATTAAACGCGGCAAGTGTGTTATGGCCAACTATTCTGGAGAGAATAACTAGTCACGAGATTAGTCTCGTAAAGATGGTTATCAAACAAGCAAAGCAAGTCGTGTGTAGTAGTGTATACTAAAGGGACTGGCAGAATAATTAATTCAGTTGAACACAGGACTTCTAACATTAGTTAATTGATGATTAATTCAATTGATCAGGCTACCTGGTTCTACGGCAAACCTATAAGCCGTGTTCTATCAGTTCTTCCTTCTTCGTCCCTATCTGTCCCTGTTCCATTCTAGCTTCCTGTCACGGCGCTTGCCTGGAAGCAAGTGTCGTGGCGGTAAGGGTGGCCTAGGTAGTGTCGTTGCAGGAGTTGCAACACCCAGAACATCACTGGGACAATTCCGATGACCAAGACGATCTCTAGGGCTCACGACGGCCGCTGCGATCCCTTAGTAACGGGTCTATTCTCATAGCTTGTCTCGCGTCGTGACATCGCTCAGGACGATATACGACGTGCTGGTGGGAAGCAAGTCTCGAAATATCATGGCCAAGCCACTTTCGAGAATAACGTCAGTTCTGGGCTGAATTCAATCTTA
>SWBH01000115.1:0-20483 GCA_024195465.1 Aureobasidium sp. EXF-8845 | reverse complement strand
GAGACGTCTAGAAGCCTAAGGAGATTTAAAAGATTTAAACAAACAAAAGAACAAAAAGAAGAATAAGTGAAGAATAAAATCCCGGATAAGCGGGGCGGGGGCGCTGTGGCTTATCGCAAGATGTGGAGAGTGGGAGCCAATCAACGTTAATCACGCAACCATTGACCATTGACCATCACATCAACATTCACTGTTGACGCATTATATCCCTCGCTCTTGCACTTCATCTGTCGCGTCTTATTCCCCCTCTCCTTTCTGACAAGTCTCTCTAGAGACACAGTACACAACACAATGCCCGCACGCGTATCGCCACCACCAGCGGCTGACCTGAGCAGCGGCCTCACTACCGAACAGCTCGACTTCTGGAACACAAATGGCTACCTCCTCATCCCCGATGCCCTGACTCCTGAGACCACAAAATCATTACTCAATGAAGCTCACACCATGCTCGACAACTTCTCTCTCGACGACCATCCAATGACTAAATTCAGCACTGGAGAGAAGAGCGATCATGTCGGTGACAGCTACTTTCTCGACTCTGGCGACAAGGTTCGCTTCTTCTTTGAAGAAGGTTTGTTTTGCCCTCTCCTACTTCCTTGTCTTCTCTACACATACCGACCCGATGTGTTCTAGACGCCTTCGACACAAATGGCCACCTCACAAAGCCAAAATCAAAAGCCATCAACAAAATCGGCCACTACCTCCACGGTCTATCTCCCGCCTACCGCACAGCCTCCCTCTCCTCCTCCAACGCCGCAATCGCAAAATCTTTGGGCTACACCGATCCACGTATCCTACAATCAATGATCATCTGCAAGCAACCAGAAATCGGTGGTCGAGTCCCTCCACACCAAGACTCTACGTTCTTGTATACCGACCCTCCTTCAGCAGTGGGCTTTTGGTATGCTCTCGAGGACGCAACAGCAGAGAACGGTTGTCTCAGTTTCGCAGCTGGAAGTCATAAACGCGCTCCCATTCGCTCTAGATTCGTTCGCCAAACCTCCTCCTCCGACGAAGCAGACGCAGACGCAACAGGTACAACTTTTACCGAAAACACCGGCAGCCAATGGCCTCCAAACATCACCGAAGACACGACCGTAAAGAAAGAAGTCTACGAGCTCGGAGAAGTAAAAGCAGGTACTTTGGTCCTGATACACGGCAACTTACTCCACAAGAGTGAAAAGAACACATCCATGAAGGGGAGAATGATTTATACTTTCCACTGTATTGAAGGAACAAATGAGTATGATGGGAGGAATTGGTTGCAACCTCCTAAAGAGGGGTTCTCCAAGCTTTTCCAGTCATGACCTTGGAGATGGCATACTTTCAAGTATGCTAGATGATGCTGAGGACAGAACGGATGGAAAGATGCGCTCCAGGGGAGGGGTTGGAGACACAGGCCTTTTTGTTTTTTGTGCTTTTGCATCTTCTCTTTGATTGCCTTTGGACAGTCTCGTCCTTGTCTTCGATGTTAATGACACTCTTTGCGCTTGGTATCCTGCTTGTTCGAAACTTATCAACAATGGTACTTATTCTGCTCCCGACACGTTATCATACACTGGCACCTGCATGAAGCATATTGAAAAGAGTCTCATATTGTTACAGATACTAGTACAAGGTACATCCCATCTTCCCCACATACCTAGTTATTCTACACATCCTCAGTCTTATTCCTCTCCACCATCTCCTTCATCTCTGCATGTAACTTCTTCCACTCCTCATTCGCCTCGCTCTCCTTTTCTTCCGCTTTCTCTCTTTCCTCCGTTGCCTTTGTCCATAAATACAATGCTTTTTCCTTGGCTGCCTTTCTTCTCTCTGCTTCTGCCTTTGCGTCTTGCTCATCCGGCTGCTGTTTTTCCTCGGGTGTTTTCGCATCTTGGTTCTTCACCTGAGTGGCTGATAACTTGAGTCCTTCGACTTTGTTTCTTTCGTCGAGGTTTTTCTTGGCGTCTGTTCGTTTCTGTCTCTCAGCTCTGTTCTTATCTTCGAGTTTGGTTTTTTCCTCTAGACGTCTTCTTTCCTCCTTGAGCTTTTGATTCTTGATTATATTGAGCTTTCGAAGCTTCTTTCTCGCTGCCTCTTCTCTGTCGCGGTAGGCTTGTTTTTCCTCTTCTGTCTCGAGTTTTGCGGTCTTGAAAACGAATGGGTCGTCTTTCCAAGGGTTATCCACTAGCTTGACTTTTCTGACAATATCTTCATCAAAGTCAAGAGTCTTGAATCCGACCCGCCTGATCTTCTCTTCGTCCAATGGAACAGCGAGGTCTTTTGTCTTCGTCTTTCTGATGACGCTTTCTCGGAATGGAATCGGATGTGATGTGACCTCAAGTCCGTTCACTATTCGCCAGGGAAAATCGTCGCGTGGCTTGACACCCACTGCAATGACTTCGGCGAGTAGTACTTGCAGAGAAGCCTCCTTGTCATAACCCTGTTGTTTCCAGAGGAGATCCTTGTCGACAGCCATGCGAAGGGCGGCCATGAAAGACATGGTGGGGACAAGAGTTTCGTGTGCAAGAAGATCGGCTGCAAGAATAGGATGGAGACTGTCTCTCTTTGGAAGTGGCGAATCAGTCCTTGATGGCAAATCGAGTTCCAGAGATGCAGTGACATCGGAAGATCCAATGGTGTCGGAAGACCCAATGGCGTCAGGAGTTGCATTAGTTTCAGGAGATAGAGCGACCTCCGGAGATACAGGCGATTTTGCATCTTCGACTTGCACGTTTGGTAATGGAATTGATGTTTCCGCATCTTCAATAGCCTCGACGATGCCCACAGCAACAAGAGGAGCCATAGCCTTGAAGCGTTGATGTCGGCTGATCTTCACGTCCACACCTACACCAACACCAACGTTTAGAGTTTTTGTACTACCACCCTGACCATGCGAAGGGTTCATCAATGTCTTTTGCATCTTTCGAATAAACTCGCGTGAGGCTTCACCCCTCAGACACGCATATCTCCATACCACGCGAAGCGTGTTGTACGCCCTGACCCTGAAGGCCAGGTGGAAGAGTTTGTCAAAGGTATCGCTATCAGGTTGCAGGACTTTTGACTTGCCGAGCGTGGCTTCCAGAGCGTCGATGGCGAATTTCAAGTCGCGATAAGATGCTGCACCGTTGATGAGAATATTTGCAGTCACGAGATTGGGTTTCTTGTTTCGACTCTCCAACTCCCTGATCAGAGGCAAGGTGTCCTGCAAGTTCCCTCTTTCGATGAGTAAAGTAAGAAGTTGGTTACAACCAAATGTCTCTAGCCACTCTTTACTATCCCAGAGCTTGTCGTAGTGAGCGATGAAATCGAAGATGGATTCGTCTCTGCCCAGCCACTCAGCAGCGGATGCGCTCAGATTTACACTCGCAGTAGCAGCTTTCGCTGGCGGGGAAGACAGCATTTCCTTTTGACGCATTGTGTTGACAATGTGTTTGGCGTTGCGCGGACTGACTTTGCGGACTAGTTGAAGCAGAGAAGTCCATGTGTCGACAGTAGGAGCCACACCACGATCTGTCATCATACGAAGTAGGAAGTTGTATGTATGCAGATCCAAAGCCTGAGATGCTGAAGCCAACAGCACATTAAAGACTGATGGATTGGCAAGTACCAAACGAAGAAAGGCATGTGTTTTGGACTGAGTCTCGACTAGTTCAAGAACTTGGCGAACTTCGGGTGTTTTGCTTTTTGTAGCCAAATATTGCAAAGTCAGGACTGTGGGACGCATAGAAGCCCAGCGAACAGTCTCGGGGTTCTTGTAAAGGGCCATCAGCCTCTCGGCAACCAGATCAACATGGGACTTGGTCGTCTTTGGAGCCTGTGTAGCTGATTTTGGGCGTGAAGGAGGGGCAACGGCACTGACGAGTGTCTCGACATGGGCAGCAAAGGCATTGAATGACCAGGATGTCGGCTCAACCACCTCAGAGAGCTCAAGTGCCGTTGTACTTGGCATGCTCCAAACAGAGCGAGGCATGACCTTGTTCGAGACAATAGGGGTAGATGTTATGGTGTAGCTTCCAAGATTGCCCTTGTCCTTAAGATTGTCGTTACTTTCGACTTGCACAGTCTCGTTGAGGATGTTCTTGGCCAGTCCAATGCTCGTCAAGGTACCAGACAAATCCAGAGCTGAGAATTTGTCGTCCTCGTGGTCGTCACCGCGTACGATTTGGACATGACATCCAGTGTGTAGATAGATATCCAGGAAGAGGTTGTAGAGGTTGCCAGGGTAGAAGCCTCGCATGCCTTGGGGCATCTTCAGTTGAGCAAGTTTCTTGACATGATGGTGTTCTCCTGCAGGTGTATGCTTGCGAAGTAGCGTCAAAGGAGTGCGCCAGTCATTGGCGTAGAAGGATTTGGCGCGCAACTCTAGCCGCTTTGCTTCTTGCAGTCTGCGTACCTGAACTTTGCGCTTGAGTTCTGGTGGAACGCGTCTGACACCGGTATTCCCTTTATATGACTTGACGTCCGGCGACGTCGATTGGACCTTTCCTAGCTCATTTTGTGTTGCCGCATCTTGTCCTTCGAGTGTGGCTAAATCTTTCGGCGTGCTCGGTTCGGGAACTGCAATGGCAGCAGCCTCGGCGGAGTACCATCGAGGGTAGAGAAAAGGTAATGGCTCATGTGGCGGAAACAGTCGCGGCCATGTCAGGCGGGTTATACGTGGCGGCATTCGCTCCTCCTCTGCATGTCAATAACAAAACAATTATTTACGTTCAACAGCCACATGCTTTCGGAGGTCTTCCTTCCCCGACTCCGCAGTCGCAACTTCCCCTGCCGAAGTTTCTCCGTTCAAGCACCTTGATCGCGACCATCCTCGAAGCTTCCAATGAACATATCATCACGATCTAATTTCGTGAACGACCTTTTCAGCAAACCCTGGATTGGTCTTCGATCCTCAATATCCACATCAACCATCAACTTCAACAAACCTTCACAATGGATCCAAACCCCGACACCACCCCTACACCCCCATCCCCCGGCCTCTTCCGCTACGTCCTAGGTTTCCTCCTCGTAGGCGCAGCATGGGGTCTCACAACCCCCTTCATGCGCCGCGCCGCTCTCTCTACCTCTCCCACCGCCCCTGAATCCCGCAGCTGGCTATCTCACCCAAATACATCTTGGCTAAAAGCAAAGGTTTGGGGTGTGATTTATGGTGTTTACGATACATTGAAGAATCCAGCCTATGCGGTGCCGTTTTTGATCAATGTTACGGGGAGTGTGTGGTTTTTTTTGTTGATTGGACAGGCTGGTGAGTTTTTGCATCGTGGATTTGGAGATGAAAGGTTCATGGCTAACGTGGATATAGAATTGAGTCTTACGGTACCGATTACGAATTCTTTGGCTTTTTTGTTCACAGTGTTGGGAGAGTGGTGGGCTGAGAAGAAGGTCATCACGAAAGGTGAGTCTAATGCTATTCTTTGCTTGAGAATCGTCTAACGAACCCAAAACAGATACATGGGTAGGCATGGCACTGGTCCTTGGTGGTATTGCCCTTTGCGTGCATTCCAAGAACACATGATCAGAGTCTCAAAAGTATCATATATTCATCTGGGTATGATAAATATGCATATCGTTTTCTGCTGCGTTGTCTATACAGTAATCATGACAGATGCGTTCTTGTACCAGCTCAAGAGCGGGTTCTCTCCATTCCTCGTCTGTGTATCCTCGACGTAAGCCCATCGTTTGAAGAAGTCCTCGTGTGTCATGACGCGAGTGAGCTTTCCTGTGATGGCACGGTAAATTGCTTCGTTCACCGCAAAATCTGTGGGAAAGAGGATGTCGAAGAAGCCTTGGTGCACCTGCAATAACAATGTCAGTGATTGTACTTGTGAAACATGAGAAGAAGAAGGAGAGGCATACCAGAGGAGTGGTGACAGGCACCATACGTCGTTGATAGCGGGTCTGGACCACGGGAGCATTGACACCATCTACAGCATCAGGAAGAGCGTGGAAGTCCGAGGTGACCAACTTATGTGCAGGAAAGTATTTGTGCAGAACATCGAAAAAGTGCATCAACCTTGTAGGAATATACTCTGGCGTACTGAGGTTGGGAGCAAAAGGCAATTTACTCCTCAACTTCCTCAACATGGCGGGAGAATTGCGCAAAGGATGAGCGTAGTTGATGTCCTTGCATGCAGCATCTCTGACACGCAGGAAGCGTGATGCCACAGGATCAATGTCCTTGGAGTAGAATTCGTAAAAGTCACCGTTCGCGTCAACTAGAGCAGATCCTTGGAGAGGTTCTTCGGTGAAGGGGTCGTATCTGATTACATCGTGGGCAAAGTTATCGAAGACTTCCATGGCTAGGAAGAAGCAAGGAGAAGCCTCATAGATGTCCCAGTCAAAGATAGACCTGTTGATGATAGAGACTTTGTCCGCGTGACCTTTTGCCTGGGCGTTCCTCATCAATTGACTTCCCTGGATGGAGGCCAGAGCGGACGAAACTTCAATAACGCGGAAGCGAGTACGAGCGTAGACCTCAGGATCCGTCTGGCGAATATAGTCGAGGATGTTCATCATCAGAGTTCCGTTTCCGGCACCCATCTCGTAGATGAGGAGATCGTGGTATGGGTATAGTTGCAACTTGTAGTTTGCGACCAGATGGCGAGCGATGGCCTCACCGTAGTATGGACGGAAAAGCTCTGTGGGAGTGTGCCATAATTGGCGAGTCTCGTTGTACTCTTTTGCATCCAGCTGATCTTCGAAATCATTGTATCGTTGACCATATTCCCGATAGAACGATTGTTCGTCGGGAAGTTGGTTGAAGTCGAAGGGTTCGCCAGGAGTCCAGATAACGACATGCTTGGAGAAGTAGCCGTATTGCGGATTGTATAGACTGTCTTCAATGAAGTCGCGCATCAACATGCGCACTCGCCTCGGTCGCTCCTTCCTTGCGCGTAGTTCATCCGAGGTGACTTGTGGATATCTTTTGTATTCTTCGAGCTTGTCCGGAGGGAAAGAGGTGCTGCGTTGTTGCCAGTTGCTCTCAAGCTTGTTATCTTCTTTGCGGCGTCCTTGATAGTTTGGACTTGTGTATTGCTTCTGGGAGCTGTAAAGTCGGCGAGGCGCTTGTCGGAGCTGAGGTGAAAGACATGTTCGGCAGGGACGATGTTGGAACAGCTGTTTGAATAGCTGCGACACGGCGGCTGACTCCATTACTGTGATTTGGCAGGAGCGATGTCCATCTGGAATGGAAGTTACAAGCTTGCGGGAAACTCAACATGTGGCTGTGCTTTGAGCTGTGGCTGAAACTGTGGCTGCTCCTTCCCGATACTGACGCCAGTGACTTTCCAACTTTCTTGAACAAATCCACTTTCAGCATGTGACGATGAACAAATGTCGCTCGACCAGCATACGAAACTCTACTTGGGCCTGGCATTCGCTGCCGGTATCCTCATTACACTAGGATACAAGGACTTCTATCCAGACCTCGAACGCCGCTACCACGATGGTCTACGAAAGAATCGCACACGCCGTCGTTCCAGCACTCAAGTCTCGCTGCAAGTGAACGAGCCAAAGGACGACTCGCCCGCCGCTCCTCAGCCGGCATCTGCCATCCGGGAAGGCATCGAAGGTGCCATTGGCAATACACCTTTGATCCGCATCAAGTCTCTGTCTGAAGCCACGGGCTGTGATATTCTGGCCAAAGCAGAGTTCCTCAATGCTGCCGGCAACTCACCCAAGGATCGCGTCGCTCTTTCCATGATCCAAATGGCTGAGGCTGAAGGCTTCCTGACTCCAAATTCCGGCGACAAGGTCTATGAGGGCACAGTAGGCAGCACAGGCATCTCGCTCGCTGCCATCTGCCGCGCAAGAGGTTATACTGCACACATCTGTATGCCCGACGATGTGGCTATCGAGAAGTCTGACCTTCTGCTACGGCTTGGTGCCGTGGTCGAGCGAGTCCGTCCTGCTTCAATCGTCGACAAGGGTCAATTTGTCAACATGGCTCGCGCTCGTGCTCAGCAGCACACTGCGGATCCCGATCAAAAAGGTCGCGGCTTCTTTGCTGATCAATTCGAGAACCCTGCGAACTATCTGGCGCATCTACATGGAACAGGCCGTGAGATTTTCGAGCAGACTGGTGGACAATTGGATGCGTTTGTCGCCGGTGCGGGTACTGGAGGCACTATCTCTGGCTGTGCTCTCTACCTCAAACCTCGTCTACCAAACATGAAGGTCGTTCTGGCAGATCCTCAAGGCAGTGGTCTCTATAACAGAGTAAAACATGGTGTTATGTTCTCCCCTACCGAACGTGAGGGTACTCGTCGTCGCCACCAAGTAGACAGCATCGTCGAAGGCATCGGTGTAAATCGTGTTACCCACAACTTCGAGGCTGGTAGAGAACTCGTTGATGATGCTATCAAGGTCACTGATGATCAAGCCATGATGATGGCTCGTTGGTTGGTCGAGCGTGATGGCTTGTTCGTGGGAAGTTCCTCTGCAGTCAACTGTGTCGCTGCCGTCAAGACAGCGCTAGAGCTGGGCTCTGGACATCGCGTTGTCACTATTCTGTGCGACTCTGGAACAAGACATCTGTCTAAATTTTGGGCCAAAGCTGGCGCAGTCGGTGGAGATGACGAAATGACCATGGATAGCATACTGGATCCCAAGGAGTCGACCTCATGATTGGAGACATCTTCTCAGCTTTTCTGACAGGTCCGAAATTATCGATCAACGTCACCCCCTTCGTGCTGAACTTGTCTCAGGTACGGCTGCTTGTCTCAGATGCGGTTGTATGCGTGCACGACACAGGAAAGGATGTCTGGTTTCAATGGTGCTCTCACATGCGACTTCCAAGTCTGAACAGAGCACAGACCGCGAATAGCGCAAGTTTGCAGGTCGCGGCCAACTAAATTCATGGTCGCTCCTTCCCTTTGCTCTCTCACTTGATCTTCGGCCCATACCACTCACTGACGACGCCCAATTCTACCACATCGAAATCCGTTTGAAACCAAGTCCGATACCCCGCTGAAGATGACTCAATAGTCAATTGACCCACCGTCCGGCCTGCGCGCGTTATACCCACACATGAACGACGTTTACAATGACCAAACATCTTCCGACATCACTCTGTATTTTGGCGAGAGTGAGAGACTGGAGTGTGGAAACAAGCATTCAACAGCAGATTGCCGACCTTTTCTAGAGACACCTACGACATTCAGGGGCACTCAGGCCTCGTCGTCCATACTAGGTTACGCTACATATACGGAATGCCCTCTGAATTGTACCCTACCGAGATCTCTGAAAAAGGTCGACTCGACTACCTCTTCGATGTTTTTGCCATTGCCAACGAGTACCAAGTTCCATCACTCGGGAACGCTGTTATCGAGCAAGTTGCACAACTCATGGAATCATATGCAATCTACCAAGCGGCCACCGCTCATGAGAACTCGTTCTTTGCTAGGCTCTCAGTTCAAAGCGGAAGAAAGAAGTTTGGTGCCGTCATGTCAAGAACAGTCGACTTCTACATCAAAAACGATGGTGCGGACAAATCCTTGATGAACGGCGTACTTGACACTTGCTTTGCGTCTGTCAAGAACCTCAAATGGCTGGAGCAACATGTGCACATCTCATCTCTGATCGCAAAATATGATCCTTTCGCTGGACGACTGTTGCAACTGTATCTCCCTGACTTGCAGTTTCCGAAGTGAGGCGTAGCTGTAGCATGCCATGACCATTCCTCGTCCACCGTGTTCGGCCGTCTTAGCTATGGATTCAACTTGGCTTGTCAAGTTTTATCACCAGGTTTCTCTATTGGCTCCTCATAGAAAGGTCCGATGTCTCCATGGTCTCGAGAACTACCCTGTCATTCGAGATGCACAAACAACACACTGCGCTTCTCGTACATACCATTCCCCAACTCAATATCAATTTCATTGTGTTACAATCGTACCCTGAAACTCCTTTGATCGTGATAGAGGTATATGTCTTTACTTACGCCTAGAACAGATCTATATGCATGTAAAATGATTGTGTAGAGTTTGAGTGTCTCCAATCTCAAATCACACGTCGGGCATAAACATGAGGTTGCTGCAAAGAGTGGACAAGAGTGGAGCGAGAATGGAACAAAGAGAAAAAGAAAACGAAAGAAAAATCATGGTCATCAAGCCAACCCTGCTCTTCTCGAATCATCATTCCTCAATCCTTATATTACCATAAGTGCTACTCATCTTCAAATACATATCGCGAAGGTAATCAATAAAAAGGCATGATATCCTTTTATATCGGGGATTTCTCTACTGAAGGGGGAATCAACTCTCTGATTTCTTTGGTCATAGTCGCCAGGTCGAAAACTGTCGTGCGATGTTATGCGCTGAATGTAGAGGTGACGGCCGAGGGTCTGAAGTCAACACGGGTTGTTCTCTGGACGTAGAGGATTTCCAACACCTCTGGCACACTCCTTATTAGCATGCGGCATGGCTCAGTTTTCAGGTATTCTGCGACGCGGTCGATGAGAAATCTGTCAGCGATGACATTGTCTTGATTTAAAACACAAATCTGTTGAAGTGTGAGTCGAAGCTCTGAGAGATGATTTCCCTCGGCGATCGGGCCTTTGATATGACCATCACAGAGGCCAATCAGGAATCCAGTGACGGCTTTTCCCAGCTTTTCAACCTGGTATTCATTGGCAATCGTGAATAATTGGAGAGCAAGATCTTGTGGAGACTCCGCCGAGACGCTCCTGAGTACCCCGGGACGAGGAGCGTCGTATATGAGCCTGATCATGTATTCGACGACTTCAGGTGCGTGGCCGTCGATATGGTAGGTGCTTACTCGGGCGGTTGGAAAGTTGCTGCTGAATGCAGTGTAGAACAAGCCAGACTTTGTCATCAATACGCTCTTATGTGCAAAGATTGATTGGTTGCCACATTTGACGATAATGTCAGAGTGACTTTGGTCGTTGAAAAGAATTCCTAGGTGCCATTTGGGGCGAGTGGCCATGTTTGCGATGTGGGAGAAGCTCGAAAAGGCCATGCGTCAAGGTTTTTTTGTGAAGTGTACGAGCTTTTGTACCTGCAAGCTCGAATGTCAGACCGATGTCCATTGGTGTTGGCAGATGAGAGATAGTTGACCTGGACAGACCATGCGATGCGTTCAGCACAGAACAAAAGAACGCGGGGTAGTGAATTTGGCTGACGGCTGTGTAGCTGATAGAGAAAAAGCGAGGGGGGTTTGGATGAATGGAATCAATCTCGAGACTTACCATTGGCTCTCGTCGAAGCTGGATAGAAAAAAGCCAAGGGAGTTTGAATGAATAGAAGCAACTTCGAGACTTACAATTGGCTCGTCGAAGACAATGCGAATGAACGAAAATCACCTATGATGCTGTATGAAAATACTGGAAGGTCTCGACGAACATTCGCACTTCTACTCGAGAAGCAGGCACAGGCATATTCTGGACTGATGAGTTTTCATGGTATCTTGTCATCTCAGCAATTCAATTTGCGCCTCCATATCTGCAACGTGACGGCCCTAGCACATGGAAGGCTGCAAAAGCATCATTCTTGCTGCAAAGGATTGGGGGCCCCCAAAGCTCATGGTTGAAGCAGAAGAGCGTGATGAACAGGTAGTCCGATAGATTCAGACGAATTACGGTGCAGCGAGGACTTATTTTGTACTGGCAGACTCATCTTGTGGGTGAATTGGGGACTCCTGACGATTGCAACAAGGTCAGACAAGTCCTCTTCTTCTTCGTACAGCCTGGAGCCGTGGGTGCCAGAATGACCGAGGGTTCCAAGCGCATTGTGATCTGCAAGTAGATCCCTCCTCAATCGGCACATCCTCTGTATCGGCGGTGTTGCGGAGGACGAACAACAGAGTCGAACTCTGGACGGAGGTAGCCAGGAACCAAAGACATGAGGACGTGCTCGCAGAACTGACGTTGTCAAGACACGTGGTGTTGGAGGTAGCTTTGAAGTTACCAGATCTAGAAGACCGTTTTTCAGGGCAGAGCGGGAGCATGACAAGTGGCATACACATGGAGGAAACGGTCGATAAGGCTGAGCGTACAGAAGTTAAGGTTGACGCCTGGCTTCGACTCTTCTATGACGAGCTGGCTTCAGCAATCATTGTTCCAGAGTCAGAGGCCCATGGGGTCGTTCGGAATGGACTCAAGGAAGGACGGTAGCGGTTCAACGAAGACGATTCGAATCAATTGATACGAGTTTGGTTAGAAACAGAGTTTGATTGGCCATTAACCGTTGAACGGAAATGTCAGAGCCGTATGTAGAATATGAAACCCTTGACTCGAGCGAGATTTTGAAACGGCAAGAAGCTCAAAAAACGTGTCAAGGACAAAGTAAAAGCACAACGGTTTCTCGGCTCGTGAATTTGCTGATTGGCAGTACCGAGATTGGGTTAGGAGGTGGAGATAGGAGGGTAGGGCAGTGGAGGAGCAGTCGGGTCTCCAGACTGGCTGTGACGATAAGCGCGAAGAAGACAAAGACTGTGGGTGGTCAAAACCTGGAAGGACAGAAGGGTCAAAGGAAGTGGAAGGTTCAAAGGGCAAGAAGCTTCGGATGTGGAAGCTGTAGAAGCCGACGTTGGTAAGAGCCGCTTGCTGCTGCCAACGTCGCGACTGCCTTCTGAGACGAATTGAGAACAAAGAAGCAGCGATAGATGAACACTCGCATTATCTCTGTAGCTTATCTCGTTGTGAACTTGTCGCCATCTTCATCAACAACCAAATGCGTCAGAAACATGCAGTCACCCGAGGTATGGATTGCCAAGTGATGCAGTTTTTGATTCCGGAGGTGAGGCCGTGCATTCTGCTCGGTCCACATGCGGGAGACGGTTGGACTTTGTACCAGCGTCCGCCTAGCAGCGGACCAGAAGAGGATTGGAATTTGCAAAAGCCGTACGGCTGTCATGCCGGTCATGTCGAGGCTAGAAATTGACTGATCAAGTCCATGTCGCCGTCGAGAGTCGTCTGTTGACTTCCGATTCTCTCCAATGCTGGTCGACCGGACGATCCTTCGGAGCTGAAGATTTGGACCTTGTGGCGCGGCCAATGCACAAGACCCGATTCTGTACGTTTGTACCAACGCGCAGCTGAAACGCAGACAAAAGACGCACCTTGTCGCACGCCCCTGGCTCAGCTCAGAAACAACAGCGGACTTGACTGAGTCTGTCATGTCTACCGGCAGCATGACAGCACCCTCAGGCTCATCATCTGCACATGCTGCTGTGTCTATGTCAGCAGCAGCAGCATCAACAAGCAGTCCGGCCATGGCCATCTCCTACGCCGGTTCAATAACCAGCGAAGCTCCATCCCTTGCCTCGGCAACCGCCTTCACCTCAACTCCCGCAAACGTCGCCAATGTCAAGCCTGCGCCCGAGTACATCTCGTTGTCTAGCGCATCCCAGCTGGCCACCGATATTGCTGACGCTCGCGCTGACGAAGACCACTCATGGCGTCTCCACCACAGAGCCACAGTCGCAGAGAGCACCGTTGCTTCCATCAATCAATTCCTCGATCGTCAGCTCTACGAATACATCAATGTCGCCAAAACCGCCTCCCTCCACGCTCTGAAGCCTGCCGTCACAGAGGTTCTCAAGAAGAATCTCGCCAGAGACGCAATCGCCAGCGCTCAAGACAACCTCGAAGACCTACTCGCTCTGCAGGCAGATGATGAGTTCAACGACCAATCCAGGCCCTCGAGCCAAAGCGGCGCTAGGTTCAACCTCGATTTTACATGGAAGAGATCGCGTCTGAGAGTCATGATGCGCACAGGAAAGAGCGAGTTCGACATTGACGATGACGAGCGCTACGTGCGCGAGGAGGGCTTGAACACAACCTTTTCAGAAACCGCCGGTGTCATTAGTCTGGCCTCGGAGATCTTCTTAGCCGGCGTGCTTGATTACCTGGGCGAAATGCTGCTTACAATGGCATCTCAGGTTGCTCTCGCTCGCATTCAACGCGCAGGTCACAACTCGATTTCGCCAGAACACAGCGACGACATCATTTACATGCTTGTGGATGATGCTGATTTAGAGAGAGCTGTTCTCAATTCTCCTCTAGACCGTCAATGGCGTACCTGGAAGAAGTCGGTCCGCCTACTTAATCGTGCTTCACAGCAGAGCCACTTGACAGCAACCAGTCCAGTCATTGTCCGCAGAGGCAGCTTGTGGGACCGCATTCCAGATCGTCCTGAAAACAACTACCCCGAGCATGTTCTCGCTTCCAATATTCCATTGCCCGAGACTCTGCGCGATGTCGATGAGATCGAAGTTCCTGGCCTCGCTAGAGATCCTGACCGTCCAGATTCTGCTCAGCAATCTCACCAGGCCCCGCGAGTTTACCGTCCACAAAGCGCTGGCTTCGGCGCCCACCGTCAACATCAGTTGGACAACTTCAGCAAACTCCGCCCTGTTTCGGTCCCTCTTCCCATCACGACCCCTCTCGTCGAAGCCCCTGGAGCTTGGCCTATGGATACACCTGCGACCGAGATTGTGAACTCAGCATCACACTATGCCGAAGGGCAAGCTGGAGAAGGATTGCCCAGTGTGCAGACAAACGACTCAGAGCGACCGGAATCAAGAGACAGCGCTCATACTGAAAAAGCTTCCATCTCATCTCAGCCCACTGATTTGGATGATGGTCTGCCTGTCATGAAGGTGGTGCAGCGACCTAAGAGACTCGCTATCTACGGCCTTGCATCAGCCAGATATACACAAGCATTCAACCATTCACAGGAAGGCCTCGAGCTTGCAGCAGAATTAGATCGCCCATTCAGTCCTGAAGACTTCTTGGCCAGCCGCAACTTGAGTGGGTCTCACTCTGGTTTGACACCGACCTCCAGTCACAGCAAACCGCAAACACACGATTTCCCCGCCGAGCTCCCTGCCGAGACATTCATGGAGTCTGACAGCGGCAGTGATTCCGAAGACGAGCCCGAGGCCGTTGTTCATACAGTTGTCAGCTCCCCAATTGTTGCAACAAGTCCGTTGGCTAGACAGTTCCCTGGCTTGGGAATCACGCGCACTGGTTCGGACGCTTCTTCAAAGCGCGAAAGAACGCCGATCTATGAACAACGCGTCTCCGCAGACTTTGTGAAGACCAGAAGGGCTTCCAAGTTGACAGACTCGGATCCGAGCAGCCCTAGTGCGAAGACAAGCCCGCGACACATCTCAAGACAGAGTGTGGACGAAAGAAGGAAGCTTCCTACCTCATCACTGACTTCGGAAAAAGACTTTGATGCTCTTCTGCAGCGAGACGAGACAATCAAGTACACCTTGACACCTGAGAATGTCAGAGATACATCTGATCGACCTTTCAGTCCTCAGACAAAAATCAAGAAACCTACACCATTTCGATCGACCTCGAGAGAGAATCCGAAGCAAGACAGTGATGACCAATCTGTGCGTTCCAGTCGTAGTGCAAGTCGGTCGCTTGCAAGTGTCCCTCAAAAGAAGGAATCGAAGCCGATTGAAGAGACGAGACTCAGGAAGACTTCAATCAGTCGTCCATCGCCTCAGAACGTGCATGCTCTGCCATCGGGTCAGAGGGCGCGTGAGGCAGTCATGCAGACTGAGTCGACAAGAGATCTCGCAGACTTTATCCGCTCAACCGCCCCAGACAAGGAACCGAATCCGATTGTGCCTGGTCTCGCTACCAGCCGCAGCATGTCTTCTATTCGCGCTGCAGCTCAAGCACAGGCTGCAAGCGTGAAGGACGCACCACCAATGCCTAAACCAACCACTTCTGGTGGCAAGTATATCCCGAGAAGCCCAGCAGGACCACCACCAAAACGTTCAGCCAATCGACCAAGCTTGATGGCTAGAGCAGCAACAGGATCATCCGACAACAACAGTGATCTGATTGACTTTATCAGGGGTGGTCCTCCTGGTCCTGATGGCAAGGCTCGAGTACCGAATCATATTGCTCCATTTGCTGATTGGGACGGGGGCGACGTTCGGACGGCGATCAACAGTGCTTCAGCAGTGCCTCAAAGGTCCAGCCCCAATAGGCCTTTGACATCTTCCACTTCAGACTCCCGCACAGGATTGCTGATCAATGGCTCTCCCAACACCAACTATGGTAGTACACCTAAGCTACCAATGTCGCCTTTGACTCAGCCTAGCTCTCCTGCCATGAATCTCTTGTTGCCAAACACACGCCCTGCTGCTGGAGGTGATGGCCGCACGCGAAGTAGAATCAAGGATCCTTACGCCATCCCAGACTCCGAGGATGATGAAGACGATGAAGAGGACGTGCTTGCTGCTCTGCCAACTCCCAACAGCAACAGTAACGGCAACACAGTCGGTGGTGCAGAAAATTCTCGTACCGGATCCCTCACCAGTATGCACTCCACAGCTGGACGCTCTCCGGTTATAGGCAATGGCAACACTCCTACTTTGTCGCCCAAGCCAGGATATGCTCCTAGCGTCAACAGCCTTCAATCAACCACCTCCAATACCGCGATACGCCCTGCCCACATCACCTCTCAAATATCCAGTGGCAACGTACCCCGCAGTAATAAACCAAAGCTGGAGGTACGCTCAGCCGGTATAATCAGAAATGCCAGACTGGATCCATTCCACTCTTCAGGTACCAGCGATCTTGCAGACTTCTTGATGTCTTCCGGACCTCCCGAGCCAGTGCAGAGACCTGCTCCTGCACCTGCCTTCGGTAAAGGTGGGAAGCCCGAGAAGTCTGAGAAGAAGAAGACTAGATTTTGGCAGCGCTCTTCATCTTCGAAAATGACCTACGGTGATATGCCTTGATTCTATGTCCTGCTTTTCTCTTTTCCTTTTGTTCCGTATCAGTCTCTTGATTTTCCTTGTACATGCTGGGCGGTTTTCCAGCCAGATCGTTGAGCCCAGTTCAGTGGCAAACAGCACGCAAGCAAAAAAGAAGGCACGTTGGTCGGTAAAAGTTCTGTGCATACAACCTCTTTCCGCTTGGCTTAGAGGACAAGAATATACGACAGAAAATGCGGTAAGGTTTTCAGTATGAAACAGACGGGACAGGAAACTCTTTTTGCGGGTTCAATAATTTTCTCTTTTGTTTTCCAGGCGCCGATAAATACCCCTTTTTGTTTCTAGTTGTACAGTATAGACAACCACTTTCTACTTTGATTTCTTCGATGTGCCCTTCGTCTACTTCAATCCATGTATTACTCGTGCATATGGTGAGTGGAAGTATTTTCTTCGACGCTTGAGATATCTCGGTGATGTCAGTGCGAGGAGACCCTGTCTTTCGTCGCGGGAGATCTACGGGCTGAGCGTCTTGAAACGCGACCTCTAAACCTACCACTCTTCTTCTCTTTCTTACAACCATCGCATGCGACGTGAGATACCAAACTCATCTCTCTCTCTCTAGGCACGCAGTCTTTTAGTAGGTGTTGGTAATGACATCTAGTAGTTGCTTGAGGTCTTCGGCACTTTATAGCATTGGTAGGTGACGTTGAGTCTAGGTACGGAAGGCCTGAAGTGTGCAAAACTCTTTTGCTTTGACGACAGAGAAATATGGATACAAGGTAGGGTTAAGTTTCAGGCCTCCCCCGCAACAGATCGGGTTACGTTCCACAATTGGACCCTAGTACCTGGGACGATTACAACAACTTGGTTTTGTCGGGAAGCCAATCTATTGATGCTGTTGCTCTGCTCGGCTATGAAGTCTCGATATGGATCTCCTGTTGCGTCTTCGGATTCATGAATCCTGAAGCGTCGCTAGAATCAGACGTCGAAGCTTCTATCAGGCGTCCGATACAGCCACCCGCAGATTACATATGTCATCGGCCTTGCTAACTGACTCAGTCCCTCATGGCAAGTCGCAGATCAGACCAAGATCTTTCTTCATTCGCCGTAGTCGGCATGTAGGGCAACATTACAACTCCGATCACCAGGCCAAAGAATGACTCGCTCGACAGCTGCCATGTGTGCGGCCACATTATCCCCGATGTCCTCTTGGTACCTTGACCCTCTTACCACCATACGTCTCGAGCATACCCTGTCAGACTCGTTCCTCCTGGCGATAGGCTAAACCATTTCCGAGACCGGATCAACAACACGAACACGCGTTGGTCGTGTCTGAACGCATATAGCTTTTACTTCCAACGCCTCTTACGAAGTTCACTCTGTTTCACGAACTCAAAGTTACTTCTCCACTCATACCACCTTTATCACGACATCATCTTCCATTGGTATTAGCCAGGGTTCCTTCACGAAGATCGCTTCGAAATCCGAGACTGCCCGGGAAACTCAATTCGAGCTCTTTCTTCCACGAGTATATAAAGGCAAGGAAACTCAGTCACAATGTCAAGACCAAGACTTGTTCGATCCGGTACTTCAGCATACAGTCAAGTTGGCAGCAGAGATCCGGACGCCATGATGTCTCAAAACCAATACTCGCCAACCACACCCGCGTCGCAAAAGTCCAACAGACAGCTTGCATACGATTACAATGCACCAAATGGAGCCAGTGTACCTGCACTGCGTAACTCACCTTCACAAGAGACTGCCGTCTCAGGGAGATATATTTCTTCTCCTCCCCCAACCGTTCCCGGATCTCGACCTGGCACTGCCCCTGGTGGTCCTACAACAGCAGTGATTCCGCGTCCGAGTACTGCACAAACGGTTCAGCCTAGAGATCGCTCAACAAGTAACTCAAACACACAATCTTACTGGGCTCCTCTACCTCGCAGCTACGCCAATGAGAGCTACGACATGGGAAGTCGTCCAGCAATCTACAAACGCCATTCCTACAACGACTACGAAAACAATGGTCCTCACGCCGACGACACCGATACACAAACTCTAGATCCTACGCCTCGTGTCAACAACAAACAAGCTTCTGTGGACCCGTTCCCGACTGATGTACAGAGGATACCAGTCAATGCTGATAGTCCGTTGCATCAGATGTATAATGTGCGTCGTGCGCCTTCGGAGTCGTTCAGGGGTTTGCGATATGACACTAAGAAACGATCTTATCGCTTTGATGACCTATCTGATATCGAGAGTGAGAGAGGTGGTGGAGGCAGAGGTGGCGGTGGAGGCTCGTTGTACAGGAATGGACGGCCCTCAACTCCTGTTGAGGAGATTCTGAGACTGCCGTTGACTTGGTGGATGAACTCGACTGCAAAGAATCGTGAGTAGCTTTCCTCCCCGAACTTGTCGACCAGTACCCTTGCTAATGGATGAATACAGACTTCGTAGCCATGATAGGCGAATTCGTAGGCACAACCATGTTCCTGTTCTTCGCCTTTGCCGGCACTCAAGTCGCCAATATCGAGTCCGCCGCTACGACCACCACCACAAACGCAACCAACGGCTTCTCCCCAATCGTCCTCCTCTACACCGCCGTATCCTTTGGATTTTCCCTCATGGTCAACGTCTGGATCTTCTTCCGCATCTCCGGCGGTCTATTTAACCCCGCAGTCACCCTCGCAATGGTAATGGTGAAATCCCTCGACTATGTCCGCGGTTCTCTTCTCTTCCTCGCACAGATTTCAGGCTCTCTGCTCGCAAGCGTCCTTGTGCGAGCGCTGTTCCCTACTCCCCTCAACGTCCGCACCACTCTTTCCGCCAACACATCCAAAGCCCGCGGCGTCTTCATCGAAGCAATCCTCACCGCCGAATTAGTGTTTACAATCTTCATGCTCGCCAAAGAAAAACATCGCGCTACTTACATGGCACCCATTGGCATTGGTTTATCCCTCTTCATCGCAGAACTAGTAGGTGTCTTCTACACCGGCGGCTCTTTGAATCCAGCGAGAAGTTTTGGCCCCTGCGCGGTCACGGGGGTTTGGGATAACGAGCATTGGGTTTATTGGTTGGGGCCTGCGTTGGGGGCTATAGTGGCGGTGGTGTTTTATAAGTTTATTAAGATTTTGGAGTATGAGATTGCTAATCCGGGACAAGATGCTGAAAGAGAGGAGGGGGGGTTGGGGGGTGGAGATGTGTGGAGGAGGAAGGATGAAGAGGCTTGATATGGTTATGATTGGATATTGGGGGCTGGGAGTTTCAGAGGAAGGTTATGATTTTCTGCCATTGAAACAGAATGTAGTGATATGCTTAGCTCTGTCTTCAATCGCTTTCATGATCAGAAGAATGACGGTCTCCAACAAATCTCAAAGGAGTGTAATGTAAGATCTTTTGAAACATGTAAGAGCAGATTTTGCATCACTTTCCTTGAAGGTTTTTGTTAGATCCCTGTAACTCTCAGACTAAGTCTCTACTCAACCACAATGGTATCGTCTACACGAGAACTTTACAAAGATATTAAGGCGAGACGATAAGTGCAAAAGAAGTAGGTCAATGCCAAGCCACCCAACCTCTCCGCTCCGCCATGTCCCGCTCCGCCGAAAAAGCACCGCAGCACCAACCACCGATTTCCACCACATTTTACAAAAAGCTTTTCTACCTTGAAAAGTGTTGAACATGATGCAAAACAAATGATTCCGACACGGGGAATTGAACCCCGGCCTCCTCGGACCTAGTTGTTCTTGGTAGAACGGTATGAGAGCGAGAAATCCTAGCCACTAGACCATATCGGA
>SWBH01000114.1:0-20612 GCA_024195465.1 Aureobasidium sp. EXF-8845 | reverse complement strand
GAGATCAACACTTCTTTCCAAGCGTGAAACAAAATGGAATCGACAGTATCGGTTTCGAGTCTTACTTTCCACACTCTTTCCAGTTTGTAAAAGGTACTCAATCGCAATGTCGAGACTTGAGATGGCCACTCCTCGCTGTGTCTGTCTTTTTCACCGCCATGCTATCTCTTTTTACAACATCACCAGCTGTATTCTTCTGGTCAATCTTTGTTGGCTTGTTCTTTCAAACAGGTCTAGCTTCCGATCCACCAAATCTCACAGACTACTACTCCCTAATCTCAACTGCACTTGGAAGGTTTCTTCCCGCTGCCTTTGTCATGGCAGTCATCTATCGTTACGCTGTATGCTACACCCTAACAGGCCTCACTGCTCAATTCGAAAAGACAATTCTCTGGCTAGGTGCCGCATGGGTGGGCGCATTGAACAACTACACTTTCGATCGTATCCCTATCCAACGCCTTACGCCTCACGATATCAAAGCACAACCAGGCGCCATCCCAGCTCTCGTCTCTATCGTATTGATCATTTTCTTCATCGCCCTTGGTCAAGCCTACGCTTTCCGCGTCGAAGGCCGTATGCCGCGATATCTAGTCATCTACGGTCTTTTTGTTCTAGGAATCCTTCTTCTTCTCGCTGTACCTGGTATGAATTTACGGATTCATCATTATATCCTCGCTATCCTTTTACTTCCTGGAACAGCATTCCAAAATCGTCCTAGTTTGCTGTATCAGGGTTTACTCTGTGGACTTTTTATCAACGGCATCGCTCGCTGGGGTTTTGATAGTATCCTTCAAACACCAGGAGAATTGCTTTCTGATGCGCCCCAAGATACTCTGTTGCCGATGATCTCTCCTCCGGTAATCGGTCAGAGTAACATAACCTTTACTCTGGGTCCCATCCCTCCTGTCGACAGCACAAAGAATACACCGGATTATGACGGTGTTTCAGTCTTGGTGAATGATGTAGAGAGATTTCGAGGATACGCTGATTATGATGCTGAAGGAGTATGGAAAGATGGAGCCCGAGAGTGGACGTGGCAGAGACATGATGAGAGTTTACCAGAATACTTTAGATTCGCATACATGTCGGGAAGTGGTGTGGCTGATTATACCAAAGCTGGGTCTTGGTTGATCAATGGGACGTGGGTGCCCATGAAGAAAGGGCCTTCTTAGGGGGATGTTGTACAAACGCCTTAATATATGGTGAGTCTGCTGTCCTTCTTCCAGATTCCTAAATAGATCTTGTCGGTATCCACAGAGACGTTCTGCAATATGTCAAGGACTTGAAGGCTCGCGCCGACAAGCAGGCAACTATTCTCGCTTCGACAAGAACTCAGCTCGGTTCCGCAGTTGCAGATGATGCCATTGTCAAGACTGTTGATACGTGGATGCAAAGAGCAACCGCTGCAAAATCAAGAATCACCCAGACGAGGAATCAACTTCAGATTGATTCCACTACTGGTGATATCCAAGCTGCGATTACCTCGTTGAAGACGAAGACTTCGGATGAGGTAAAGAGAGAAATGGTGAGGAAGGAGTTTGGTTTCCGGTCAGTCGTCAGTTTCGACCTTGAAGTTCGCGACACTGCTGAGAACATTGTAATGTCCGCTCGGGTATCTCTGCAACTTCCTATCGATGGAAACGTTACAGACGCCATCAATCGTCTCAACCGAAAGCTTGATGACGCTGACAAGATCTGTAAGAGTCTGGAATGCTTGGAAGAGGTATACCGAGTGAAGGTTGAAATTCTTCTGTGGCCATAAAGCGTTGAGTACACATCTTGACGGGCGAAAGAAGCTGGCAGATCTATGCAGTTCATCATGTTCAACACATCTCGCGTGGACGTTGATGGAGAAGCCTGCTTCACCCCCGGGCCTGACTTCTGTGGCTCCCTGAACCCGGACTGCTATGATGAGAGCTGCTTGAGTATCCTTGAACGTCTGCAAGTTGGTACCTTTTGCACAGCTCTGGCGCATCTTTGAAATCTCAGACACGAGTCTTTTGGTACATCTGTGGAAGTAGGCGGTGGCTTCCTTGTCAATGTCGAACCCCGCACGATGGGTACGCATAAGTCGGTTCTCGATGCAAGCAACCATGCCTTCAACAAACTCCTCGTACTCGTTCACGGTAAGACCGCGACCGCGAGGATCCAGGAGATAGTTGACATAGATGCCACAGGCTACCTTGCCTGGAGGTTGTTGGCGGAACTCGATCTTGAAGCGCTGTGGGAGTACGAGGACGCCAGTCTTGATATCTTCGATGAGGGTGTTGGATAGTAAGCTGTTGACAATGTCCGAATCAAGTTAGCTCAGGATCATGACTGTTTGGGGCATATACTGCGTCAAATCAAGTATTCTGGAGTGGAAGACGTTAGCAGAGTGGATTTTTTCCATCTCCTCGACCTCTTGAGCCAGACCGCAGTACCCGTTTGCTTCCCATGCGCTGAGCATACGTTGTTGTTGCTCGCTAACGTATAGCTTTGGCGTAGGAGCCGCCATTTTGATGTGTTGTGATTGCAGAAAGTCGAGAAGAGAGGCTTGCGAAAGTTGGATGATGCAAAGTGGAAGAAAGGAGAATAGAATGGCGAGAATGAAAATGAAAATAGAATCGGTGTGGGTGCATGCATCAGGCAAGAGCTGAGGATGAGGAAAGCGCGAGACGGGTATCCGCATTGGTCTGTCACACGTGAAAACAAGTTTCGCACAAACATTGCCGTATAGTCAATCAAAGTCACGAAGCTACTCCTGTATACAGGTGAATCAAGGGGCAATGACTTTCATTGTACAAATAGAAACTAAACTGACCGAGTTTCTGAATGACCCCCATCCACCAATTCTCCCAGTCATTACACGATCTATCACCAGCCTGTGACATGCCGTAGTTACGGGATGATGAGACAGACGTGTCGGTTTGTTGCAGCTCGATGGATCTATGATTGATCAATTCTTGTTTTTGATGCATATTCTTCTTTCTTGAGGCTTGTTTATTTCTGACCATTGCGCGCATTTCGGACATGAACGAGCAGAGATTGTGTGTCGATGATCATGAAGGCAGGATGAGATCAAGGTGCTCAGGTTCCTTCTGACATTCGGGACTGCCGAGGCGACGACATGCTAAAAGTGATCAGTACTGGATTGGACTGAGACGGAATGCAGAAACTTACTCGTAGACCATTCTGCGTAATTTTCGTGCTCATGGAAGCGACAAGGGTGACCGTTGCAGGCACAATCTGGCTCCTTGCCGCCGAGCATTTTTATGTCTTCTGCGCGCGTGGCAATTCCACACATGACAAGGTGTAAGAACTCTTTGGGCAGGTCTTCGTATCTTTTGTTACCGATAGGATATTCAGTCGCAGGGTGCCAGTAATGGGTGAAATATTCGACGAGGTATTTGTAGAGCGGAGCTGAAGGCGGTAGCGAATTGATTGGAGCAATGACATCCTCGTAATAGAGATTGTGTGGAGAGAATCGTAGGAGCCGAGTCATTAGAGATCTCCTTAGAGCTAGGATGCCCTTCTCGTCGGCGAAGATGTAGAGAAGAAATAAATCATCGTCGCATACAACACCGCTGTAAAGCCATCGAACGAACCAGTCTGCACAAGTTTTGTTCAGTTCAAGGATGAAATGATCGTTTGTGGCTTCTTTGAATTCTCCATTGATGGCGGAGTCGTAGTAGGTGGAATAATGGCAAAGCAGAGGCTTGGATACGACTGCTCTCCAACCACAAGCGGTGCGCAGTTCGATTGTGTCGTTGACGGGCGGGGAGGAAGAGTCAGAGGAGAGGCAGCTGTGCGAAGTTAGATACATGTCAATGTAGGAAGTTGTATGTAGTTACCTCAAGGCCTCCACGTCCCAGTGACCTTTGCTGGATTCCATCTTTGCGATGGAGGTGGCTTGGTGGTGTTGCTAGGAAGAGAAGGAGGAAGTGATGTGACGGAAAATCTGTTCATGTGTCGTTTGAGTGAAGTGAAAGTCGGGATTGTTTTGCTCTGTTTGCTTCTTTTAATGTGATTCCAGGGAATGGAAGATATCGTCTCGACGAGTGACCACAACTAGCATTCACTTACGCTGTCACCAAGGGAAGAGAGAGTATTGACTATTCACCATAGAAGCACTCCTGGATGGCAGTGCCAAGGACCAGGCCTTGAATTGAAGCTAATCATAATGAGAACATGAACCTAGGTGTGGATGTTCTGAGAGAATGACAAAGAGAGAGGGGAACATGGACCTGGATGGATGTTTCTTGCAGACCGTGATAACTGAAGGAGAGAGGACACATGGAAACGAGAACATGGACAGATGTAGACGTTCTGAATCAAGACAGAGGCAGAGACCTGGTGACGAAGATGATGTATAGTCAGAACAAGAGAAAGACAACTGGGATCACAGGGGATGGGATACAGAAGATTAATGAGAGGAAGGGAGAGATGGAATGACGTGTCACGATGACTATCAGCAAGGAAGGAGCGATGAATGCTTCTTTACGACGCCAAGCTGTTTTTGCGCACCAAAAAGTTTAATTACAAAATCCACGTCCAGAATTTGACAAAAGTGATTCTCTGTCCCTTTTTCTGCTCTTTGAGATAATCACATAACGGACAAAAGGACATCAGTCACACGGTGAGCAAAAGGACATCAGTCACACGGTGAGCAAAAGGATATTGACGAGAGTGGGATTTGAACCCACGCCCTTTCGGACCAGCGTTTTGGGGTTAACCTTAAGCTGGCGCCTTAGACCGCTCGGCCATCTCGCCGGTTGATGTAATTATCTCCAGAAAGATAGAACTTAACCTCTAGTTAACAGCACCAGCCGGGAACAAGGATTTCATTCATCGAGAGGGATATGCTTCTAATGTAATTACTGTATGTGCTGGAATAAATCTAATGATGTGCAAGTAATACGGCTTGGCCATGGTATATCAACGTGAGCTTAACACAATCTAGGAAGTGCACCAATACCACACTCTTGCCAGTTATTGATCTTTTCGCAAGTCCAGCTAGTGGTGACGTTGGGATCAAAGTCATTTCCCTTGTACGTCGTGCGATAAGGGAACTTGCAATGACTGCGCTCAAAAGCAACACCCTGACCAGGATCATCATTGACATACTTTGTCCCCGTGATAGTGTCAGGAGCGACACCATTCTCAGTCCATGCAACTAATTGATCGATAGCGCTGTGACGACCATATCTACCAGCAGCGATTTGACCAAACTCCCAAGCACCCACGCCTCCAGAACTGCAGTGATCACCACCAGAAATGCGGAAGAAGCGGAAGAATTCGTCGAGTTGAGTGTCGGTGGCGCCCATGGTTTTGGCAACGTGGAGGTAGTAGCGTTGGGAGTTTTCGCCGGCGATGTTGGGGTCGGCGAGACCGTGGTACATCATTAGTTTACCACCGGCGTCACGGAAGGGACTGAGGTCACCGTTCCAGGTCGAGATGTTACCGTGGAGGACATCGGTTTCGTCAGCTTTGGTGTAGGTGTCTTGATTGAGGGTTGTGGGGTCCCAGTTGCTGTTGTTGTAGACTGCATTGGCGATCCAGTTTGCAGCATTGCCGATGACTGAGCCGGAGAAGAGACCTTGTTGGGACGCAACTAGTTCAGCTCCTAGTGACAGAGAGGGGTAAAGGAGAGTTCCACTCTGATCGTAGAGTTCCGAATAGACGTCGTTAACGGTTTGGACCTGAGTCTGGGTAAGGCAGAGAGAATCTGAGCTGGTACCACAAAGCAGCTTTGAAGAATCGAATTCGCAGATAGTAGGGTCTTCAATGATACCATCTGCAACACCATCCAATGGTTCATCACATTGTCTAAGGATTTCGCCATGAACATAGACCCATTGATCTTTAGAAAGGGTTCTGGAGTCCTTGCCGAATCCAGTGATCAACAAGAACCTAGAAGTCCAGTCGGAGAGATGGTTGAAGTCGGCAGCAGGAGAACCAGCGAGGATACCGTCAAAATCATCAGGAAATTCTTGAGCAGACTTCAATCCTTGTCTTCCTCCAGTACTACAGCCAATGTAATAGGCGTAGCTGGCAGGCTGACTGTAGTATTGCTTGATGACTTGCTTTGCAGCAACGACAGCCAGATGTCTCGAACGATATGAGAGATCAATCACTGCTTCGTTATCGTTGAGCAATTTGGATCCATCAGCAGTCGTCGAGTTGTGACCTCCATTATCTCCAACAGTAGCAAAGGATAGCGAGCTCATATACTTCATGTCCTTGTACTCCACGCAGCCAGCCAGACCACCATTATAAGTATGCAACATTCTGCCATTCCAAGGATTGTTTCCAGAGGGAAGCCATACTTCCACATAGTTGTGAGAGGTAGGACTAGTAGCAACAGTCAAGGTGACTCTGCACATGTCAATCTCTGTCTGGATTGAAGAGAAACAAACACTCTGATCACCATTGATCTGAAGTGTCTCTCCAGCAGTGTGGTAGCTGCATGTTGCTATAGAGGCATTGACGCCCTCGAAGGAAATGTTATCAGCGAGGTTTTCGCAAGTAACTGCTGAAGAAGCAAGGCCAAAAGAGGCGGCCGCCAAAATGAATGACTTTAACATTTTGTTTCTCAAAAGAGTGACAGTAAAAGGAAAGAACGAAATGAGAAAAGGAAAAGATACAAACCAAGCAGGAACCAACCTACTTTTATGTACTTACTCGTACCTGCCTCGTGTCATCCTACAGTGTCAATTAATCGTCTGTGCCGTCACTTCGAATAGCTACAACCCTGGTGCATTGATACACCGGGATCGTCCAAGTTGAGCATCCTTTCAGGCCTATCCGGACCGGGCTGCAGCCTTCCGACGCTTGTGTTAGAGAAAATGTCGATCTCGAACAATATAGATCTCAGACAGAGTACAATTAATTGTGATGGAATTTCAAAGGATACAAGTCCGTTGAGTGATCTTGATTAGCCCAATTGATTAATGAATTGCTGTCGAGACCATCCTCGTCTGCTCGATATTGATGCGACGATTCAGGGTATGGATGATATGGTGGATGTGCCGCGAATTATGGACCTCATATCAATCTTCTTGAACGGGCCATAAGCAGGCCTCTCGAGCTTTCTTATCCGGCGTTCGCCAAGCACATATGTACGCAACCTCCAGACTAGCACCTCTCTTAAGCACGTTGACTGCATTCGAAAGGAATGCTGCCAGTTCCAGAATTGATTGCAGAAAAGCTCACGGACAATTCTGCACAGACTATGCACGGAAGATCGAGTTCTGTCTGATACAGTGATAAACAAGCACGGAACGTTCATGGAATGCGGTGTGGCGTTCTGTAACAACTCCGCTTGCATCGTCTCTTCCTCCCGCTCTGCAAGATCCTAGCACAACAGACCACTTTTTCTCCACTCTGTCTATCTTACTTGCAGGGGTGAGAGATCTTCATGACGAGCGTGTCCGGGAACATCATGTGCGCAGATGTGAGTTGAGGATAAGGAAGTCGCTGACAGACACACGAAGCTTCGATGTGACTTCCGCTTTCGGAGGATCATGATCACGAGCCACCAAAAAGCACAGCCACAGCTTGATGAAACGACATGCAAGTTTCGAAGTGACAATTCGTCCATCACCTTCCATCAAGTCAACATCCTCAATTCCTCCCCGAGCCTGAGCTCTTTATAAGAACACTCCCGACTTTGGTACAGCTGTTCCTGGAGACAAGATGCGGACGCCGCTGCTCGCGCTATTTCTGGCTTTGGCATATGTATGCCAGGCCTCACGCTATGTTCTCTACTTGACCGGACAACACCCAGTCTTTCCTGCCGATACCCATCTCGCGGATGTCACACATGTTGCATTAGCATTCATGAAATCTTCAATGTTCATTGGAAGACGTCCTACAACTTGGGATCTCTTCATGTCAGTCGAAGACGTCCGCGCCAAGTTTCCCGAGAACAAGAAGGTCGCTGTAATGGTAGCTATAGGCGGATGGGGCGATACCAATGGCTTCTCAGCGGCGGGTGCTTCACAAATGGGTAGGAGAGCATTCGCTGAGAATGTCAAAGCTATGCTCGATTACACAGGTGCAGATGGAGTCGACCTAGACTGGGAGTACCCTGGAGGAAATGGTGAAGACTACAAGCAAATCACAAACTCTGAAAAGAGTTGGGAGGTTGAAGCGTATCCCAAATTACTTGCCGAGATCAGAGCTGTCATTGGACCTGACAAGATCATGTCTGCAGCAGTTCCGTAAGTTTATTAACGTGCATTTGCTCCTTGTACATCCATCAATGCAGACCCAGTTCGACTCACGATATTGCTCACACTCTCTTCATGGAATCCTGCTAATACACATCGAGTGGCAAACCAGTCGACATCCAAGTCGCATTCACGCAAGAAACTCTTGCCGAAGTAACAAAACATCTCGATTTCGTCAACATCATGACATATGACCTCTTCAACAGACGAGACAACATTACCATGCATCACACCGGTATCGACAACTCGTTAATCGCCATAGACACATATCTCATGAACGGTGTTCCTCCCGAAAAAACAAACCTAGGATTTGCATTTTACGTCAAATGGTATCGCACAGAAGATTGCGATCCAGGATCACCAGTCGGATGCAAGACCGTCTTGATGGAAGATCCCAAAACAGGAAAAGATCTAGGTCAATGTGGATCCTTCTCATGGCATGACAAGGTACCTAAAGAACTGGAGAAATCATTCCGCACTGCCTTGAATGACAGACAATGGGACAAAGATGGAAACTACTACTGGGATGCAGAAGAGAAGATTTTTTGGTCATGGGATACACCTGCATCCATGGCAGAGAAGTTTCCGGCTATTGTCAAATCTCGCAAGCTTGGAGGTGTTTTCGCATGGGGATTGGGAGAAGATGCTGATGCATTTCTCCATTTGAAGACGTTGAATGCTCTGTACAGGAAATATCTCAAGCCGTATGTTCTTCTATACCGGTAATATGATTATTGCTGACCTTTGAAAACAGTAAGCCGAAAAGTATCAAGTCACAGAAGGACGAACTTTGATTCTTTTTTTGTACCCATGACAAGATGGTAAAGGAGCGGCCTTGAAGTTTCGAATATGAAGTTCATAAAGATTTATCGCATAGTCACCAACTCCTCAGCAGAAGTAGGATGAATAGCAACACAGCTGTCGAAATCAGCCTTGGTGGCTCCCATCTTGATGGCAACACCGAAACCTTGCAAAATCTCGTCACTGCCTTGACCAAGGATGTGCAGACCAACGACCTTTTCGTTAGGACCCTCACAGATGAGCTTGTAGGCAGTAGGACCCTTGTCTTCGGGCTCCATCATGGCGTAGTACATGGCAGTGAAGCTGGAAGTGTAGATCTTGATAGAGTCACCGAACTTTTCGCGAGCCTCGGGTTCAGTGAGACCGATACTGCCGACAGTGGGGTGGGAGAAGACGACCGAGGGAATCAAGTTGTAGTCGAGGTATGCATCCTTCTTGCCACCAAAGAGACGGTCACCGAGACGACGACCAGCGGCGATGGCAACAGGAGTTAGCTCGGCACCGGAGTTGCAGACATCACCGAGAGCGTAGATTCCGTCAACGTTTGTGTTTTGGTACTTGTCGACCTTGATGTGGTTCTTGTCGTCAAGCTCAACGCCAGTGTTCTCCAACTTGAGCTTCTCAACTTCGGGAGTACGACCAATGGCCCACAGAACGCAGTCAACATCCATAGTGTTCTCACCATCATCATCCTTGTAGTGTAGCTTCTTCATGCCATTGCCCAGGTCTTCGAGCTTGCTTTGCGAGCTGTTGGTGTGAATGTGAAGTCCTTGACGTCTGTACTCTTCCATAATCTTATCCTGGACCATGGGGTCGAAGGTACGGAGGAATTTGTCATGGCGGATGAACAAGTGAGTCTCAGTACCGAGGTGGTGGAACATGCCAGCCATCTCGACAGCAATGTAACCAGCACCGACAACAGCAACCTTCTTGGGCTGCTTCTCGAGGTCGAAGAAGCCATCGCTGCTAATACCGAGCTCGGCACCCTCGACATCAATTGTGCTGGGGCGACCACCGACGGCGATGAGAATCTTCTTTGCGCGGACTTGTTGTTCCTGACCGTCCTGACCGACAATTTTGACGACATCCTTGGAGACGAAAGAGGCGGTTCCGTTGAGGTATTCGACCTTGTCATTCTTCAAATTCTTTTCGTAGATCCCATTCAGACGCTTGACGTAAGCATCACGCTTGTGCTTGAAGGTGGTCCAGTCAAAGGGAGCGGTTTCTTGAATGGAGAAACCATAGGCCTTTGCCTCGTGGATAGTTTCTTGAATGGCGGCGGCGTTCCAGGTGACCTTCTTGGGCACACATCTGTACGAGTTAGTCAGTGACTGAGCAGTGATGAGGAAAATGAAGACGAGACATACCCAACGTTGACACAAGTACCACCGAGTCTAGAATTCTCGACGGCAATAGTCTTCATACCGTACATACCACTAGCTCTTCTAGCAGCAGCGAGACCACCGCTACCAATACCAATGACGAGAAAGTCACATTCTTTGGGAGTAGGAGCCATGATTGGGCGAGTTGTAGAAAATTGACGGGTTATGTTATGTAGTCGATTTGAGGCCGTCGGTGTACTGTAGAAGAACCGCGGGGAAGAAGTACTGAAGGCGCGCATATAATATATAAGCAAAGCAGGAGTCGGTGACGACGAGGGGGGGTAAACGGTGATAGGGAAAGTCTGATGATGAATAGAAAATACAAAAGCGCGGGCGGTTGCTTAGTGATTGACGCAATCAACTCTGACGCCACCCAATGAGGGATGCCACCGGTAACCACTTTTATAAAAGCTTTTCGAGCTTGGGGGAAAGCAACAAGAAGAAGGATGACAAAGCGTAATTGTATGTATTTGATTTCCAATCGATTTCCAAGAACGATGATTCTGGTGTGCTTGATGAGCTACAAGTCGAATAGACCTAGTTACAGCAAGGCAGGAAGCTGCCCCTCGGCGTGAACCACGCTCTCTAAACCTAAAAGCCGGCCATGCACGGATCTCACTGCATATCAACGATCCAGCATCAGCGTCATGATCCGGCCATCACACCACCTTGCACGCATAGCTTTGTTTGTTTCGCATGTGAGAAGGACACCTCCTCTGTAGACACCAAACACATCAATCATGGGCGGTAGATTATCTGTACCGAAAGGGCCTGCGGGCACCACCGAAATAAGCCGTCCTGTCGCACCCACTTCTCGTCGCAAGATGCCCTTCAACTCGCGAACAATCATAGCTCCAGCCGCTGCCTTTACAATGGCTTGTCTATTATTCGTCTACACCAGAACCTCCATTCGCGCCGCCAAAGCAAACGCCCAAAGACATCGCAACGCAGACAGTGGTGGTGAAGGTCTAGATCTACTAGCTGAGAGCAGGAGAAGACACGGTCGTGCTGAGAAGCTGGACCAGAGTGGTGGTACTCTGTCGGAAATAGTACAAGGTGCCAGAGAGCAATTCTTGGGTCCATCAAAAACAACCGTTCAGCCTAAGAAATTGAATGGACGTTCGCCTATTTCGGAAAACGAGGAAAAGTTGAGAGCTGCCATGGGCAAGAAATCAGATGGTTCCGAATCTTGAAAGATGAAGCATACCCATTGATACAGGCGACATCATCTATACCCAAGACTTGATATATTCCCGAACTCTCTCGCGGTTCTGCTCCCAAAGAGTAAACGTCACTGCCTGAACAAGACAGTCTGCCAGATCATCTAATTTACCAGATATGGCAGGTACATCTTTGATCTCAGGCTCTTCCTCCTGTTCGTCATCTTTGCTTCGTCGGCGATTTTGTCGTTCTTTTGGCGAACAGAATGAAGCAACCATTGGAGCGAGATTATCATCGACCGTCAAATCGTCCGTAGTCATCGAGAGCGACAGCCAGTGTCGAGCCAATGCAATCTTGTCCTTTTTCTCAAACGACTTCTTTTTGACTTCAGCCTCCATCGTCTTGATCGTATCTTGTGGAGCTTCGAGTGATGTAGCTATGTCTGCTGGTGTAGGGAAGGAATCTTGGCGAGTAAGCCAAAACATGCCAACTCGTCGAGGGCTCATCTCTAGAATCTCGGGAAACTTTTGCTCCTGTATCCTGCCGTGTCCATGTCGCATAGTTTCCAATGATGCCCATATCATACTTTCCAGCATGTTTACTCGAACAGTCCATTCTTGGATAGCTGGTCCACCACCTGAACGGAACCTCTGCCGTTCTATCAAGATATAGTCTGGTTTGTATTGTAGGAATTCAGAAGCTAGACCGAGCGCGATTTTAGAGAGTGATGATGGGGCATAGATGTTAGAGTGACCATCAGGTGCTATCCCAGTCGTCTCTCCAGTCTCGTTGGTGGAATCTGCAGATGTTGCTTTCGCTGTATTCGTATTCGCAATCAGCCTCTCTGACACATCCAACCGTTTCCAGTCCGAGAGATGTAGTGATAGTGTCCTATCCGCAGTTTGATCATCGACCTGCAGCCTTCGCGTTTCCAGTAAACAGAATGCCAAATTCTTGACTCCCATATCCACACTAAGAATTCTGCAAGGGGAAGCAGAAAGACCAGGCTTGTTTATACGATCCACCAGAGCCCTACATAGTGATGCTTTTGTTCCAGTCGAATTGAACCCAGTGAGAAACGCCAGATGTTTGAGCTGCCATGCTTTTAGACTTGACAAGACAGTAAAAGGATCGACTTTGGCCATATTTGTGGAAGGTGTATGCTTTTTCGTGTTGACCAAAACAATGCGTCAGCTTCGGGTCAAAGCTCCAATTCGAATGAGAGAAACAAATCCGTGTCCCCAATTCTTCGACTCTGTATCTTCTGAGCACAAAAACGAAGGTGAATCGCATTAGCTGACTGGATAGCTGTCCAGAAAATTGATAAAAGAAAAGGCCTCAACCCGAGATCGAATCGGGGACCTCCTGCAATTTAGAGGAACCCAAAGCAGGAATCATACCACTAGACCATTGAGGCAATTTAGGACAATATGAGGATTAAGATACAATACAATTATTGTGTCAACATCACCGCCTATCTCATTCTCCGCTCGCGACCGCATTAGTCCCTCTTCCTAAGCGCAAGCGAAACATGCTTACGTACGACTGTCGCTAACTAGTAAACGATTTCGCCGAGCTGACATGATTATTGCTCTTTACAAAATACCTGATACAACTGCGCGATTTTGCGGTCTGTCCAGTAATGAGTACATGGATCACATGCACGACGACAGCTGGCGTGGCTAAACAAGGCTGAGCATTCCTTCGCCAAGTACATATAGAACGATAACATCGACTCATCGACGTCCTCTAGGATCAATCACTATTACAAGCTCAAAAAAAGATGGTAGACCAAACCCTGAAACCGACAGACACAACCAAGTCGTCTACACAACTCGAGCTCGAGTCGCACGTACGACCAGAGTCCAAGTCACACACACAGCCAGATTCCAAGTCACATATACAACCCGAATCGGAATCTCAGCAACGTACCAGCTCAGACACCACGCGAACCATTTTACCAACCTACGACACTCTAGTCTCAGATGCTCCACCATCATACACACATCAACCCAGCAAAAAGCTAGTGATTGAGAACCCAACAGCAGGGGCTTCTGCAGCCACCCTCAAAGCAATCATGGGCGACCCTGTTCCCGAAGAACCAAGACGAAGTTTACGAGATCGACTACTATGTCGACGACAAACATACAACCGTCGACCTCCATTTTCCGAGCGTGAGCAAGGAAGTTCTGCGAGGTGGAATGTATGGGGTTCGCCAATTTCTGATCCTCACAAGTAGATCCACAAAGAAAAGAGTAAACAGAAGATTATATACAGAAGATCACCCATAGGTAAAACCCACTTTTAGCAAACACAATCTACACATTACCTCTAATATAGAGGAATTCTTGATATTTACCCGCCGTCAACCTCCTCGTAGCCTTTCCAAACCACATCATAAGAATCGTACCAATGAACATGACTCCAAAACTCACACAACCAAGTGTAACAAACACCTGAGTCAGAGAATGAGCATCAAGCCATATCGAGCACACAAAAGTGAAAATGCATGCCAGAGAATTGTTGTAGACGGCTACACCAACCATGCCCTCCAAGATGGCATCTGGGTAGCAGTCCATAAGGTATGCCATGGTCAAGTCGCCTCCACAGCCAAAGCCAAAGCCGATAAAACCGAGAGCGACGTAGGGGACTGGCCATGGCCATACGCGTTGGGTACCCATACCGAATAGGATAAGACCGATAGGAGAGATGATCGCAGGTAGATACATGAGCCAGAGGCGGTCCTCGGCTTCGGAAATGTTGCCGCGACGTTTGGCGATCCATCGCACAAAGACATCTGAGAACCAACCACCATACACACAACCGATAATGGCACCGATGAGAGTAGGAATACACATGATAGCATCTGCGCGGTCGCCATAATTGTAGGGCTCCGAGGTCCAATTGTCGTCTTCTACAGTCATGTAGAAGGAGAGGAAAGCATCTTGCATACCCCATTGCAGGCCAGAGTAGATGACGGCCGGGAAGTAGAAGATACGTAGAGTGTGAAAAGTGCGTCGCATGTACTGCTTAAATCCAGTTCCAATCAGAGTGGGTGATGGAGTGATAAGAGCGATGCGTTGCCAGTAAGATTTAGGGACCAAGTCAGTGCCATTGGGAATCAAGTTGCCTTTTCTGGGAGTGTGTTCACGGTCGGGCTCATCGCTAATGATAACAGATGTGGGATCGGCAACTGTCTTCTTCTCACCAGACTCGACAGTATCAGCGGAACTCCTTCCAGTAGCCAGGCCGTCCAAAACACTATCGCGATCGAAAGCTGTCTCTTCCAGACCAAAGTAAAAAACGATAAGAGTGCAACCAGAAATTATCAGAGCAAACCAACCCATCCAACGCCAACCAAGAGGGCTGTCAGCGATGAAACCAGAAAGCATGGGTCCAAGGAAGGTTCCAACGGATGTCGCGAGAACGTAGACTCCCAAGACGGAACCACGTTGATGCTGGAAGGTGACATCGGTCAATGAGAGTTGTGCAGTGGCCTCCGCAACAGACTCTGAGATTCCCAAGAACAACTGGCAAAGAATGGTGTCTGCTTTGCTATCGGATCTGGCAAACCAGGCGCTACCAATGATAGAAGCAATCAAGCAGATGATATACGAGATTCGTCGACCGTAAAGCCAGTTTGCAGAAGATAGTGCCAGGCATGAATAACCAATACCCAAGAACAAAACACCAGCAGCAGTATTTTGAACTCCCCATCCAATTCCATAATCATCAACCAATGCCGTACCTGCTGCACCAGCACTGTTGGATGTAGCTGCTGTCAAGGCAGTAATGTACAATACCAAAGCAGCTGACCACATTCGTCGCCAGTAGCTCCAGTTTAAGGGATCGTTAGGTGATTTGGTCGGTTGAGGCAGCAATAGAAGCTGATCCGAGTGTGTCGAGTCCGAATCAGCGAACAGGCGGATAGTGCCCGCAAGCTCTTCATTGGTCGAGTTGATGCGATCCATTCTGCAACTGTGTAACTCTTGCAAGTAGCAAGTTCGATAGGCTTGTGCTACAGATAGCTGGAAGATGGATATCTTTCAAAGTCGAGTTCCAAACAGGAATCAATCAATGATCACGCGGCCAGACCGCGCAGAATTGTAGTTTTATCAAGTTCCTTTCCGTGGCGATTTCAGTCAAGTGTTATCGCTGATCGATGATTTGCTAGATTTCCAATTGGCGGCGGCTCTTTAGCCAGAAAAGTAATCACGAATGTTATAGTAGTAGGATCCAGGTATAGGTAGTATTATTGAAGACCCTTGACGTATTCGAACATCATTGCAACAGAGAAGCGGCCATTGAGTGCGACGGTGTGAGTATAGAAGAAGTAGGAGACGGAACCCTGAGGGAAAATTGTGTCGTCGCGTGTCGGCCTTGAATTCAGATAAGATCGAGATTTGCCGAGAGCCGGGAATAAAGATTCGTGAATGGCCGCCACGTTGGCGTGTGCGTCATTTGAGTACATGAGCAGGGTCACCTTGAACTTTGGACATGGAGATCATTGCTTATGACCAGGTCAAGGCATACGAATTGGTGAACGAGGCCACAATTAGCTGATGCGAGTTGTGATTTCTCGTGAGTTCATCCCTCTCTCACTTCTGCTTCATGGCCCTCTTCAGCATGCCACAGAAGCTTTCGAAAAGAATACTATCTACTCCTTGAAGCCAGCGAACTTCCATCTCACCCTCCCTGACATCTATATCAAATCTCAGCGAGACCTTAACAGGTTCCTTGATTTTGACAGTCTCGGATTCTGGCTTCGCTTCCTGGTTGTCCTCTTGCTCCATCTCCACTCTTTTACGCTTACGTCTTGCTGAACGTGACCATACATTTTGACTGGCTATACCATGACCTGTCCACTTTTCAGACTGCCAAGACCACTTTAGATCGAGCGCTTTTAGAGTTGTGTTGAGCAGGTCAGCAGCTTCTTGCCTCGTGAGTCCAATGGTATGGATTGTCTGAGCTGTCGGGTAGGGTAGAATGTGTGTGCCAACATCGCTACCTCTAGCAACCGCCTGTGACTGTTAGTTCCAAAGCTACAGACAGAGAATCTCTGGCTACTCACATTGCTTGGTCTTCGATCTCCATAGCTCCAACCCACAGCCCACCTTCGAGTTTTGTTCCCAGCTCGAAGAAGCGTGACAGCCCAATTGTTGATACCAATCTCCTTTAGACGATCAATGACTTGGTGTACACTAGATAGCTTTCCGAGCATACTAGTATACCATCTGACTGTATCTTTCAACTCTCTGCTCTCCTCAACCATACGCAGCACGAACCCTGCATCGCCTCCAGGACATATCATCTCGATCTCTGCGCCAGTGCATACCGCACTCGGAGAGCTGGATTTGCCAGCGCTTGAGATAGCCATATCTTCGGCGCTTGAATAGAAGGGTGGATTACACATGACAAAGTCGAGTTGCTCAAGATCGAATGCTTTGGGTGAGATCAAGGCATCTTCGGCAGTGTTCAATTTGGTGCGGATTCTTGATGCCAATTCATTCCTCTCGATATTTTGATTTGCATTTGAGAAATTTTGAGGATCAATGTCGGTACCGACCATGTTCCATGATGACCTTGTAGAACAGGCTAGTAGGCTGTAGATGCATGATGCGCCAATTCCACTGTGATCTGATCAGCATGACTGGACCCGAGAGTCTATGTTCCGTCCAATCAGAGCCTTACATATCTAAACCAGTGATGCTATCTTTGGAAGAATCCTCTGAAGTGGTGTCGCTGGTCGAGTTCATCAATTCTTGTAGCCATCGAACATAGTGGTATCTGACAGGCACTGGAGGGCATAGTCTATCATCGGGCAGTTCAATCTTGAGATCAAAGTCTCGCTTCAAAACGCTTTTGGTAAGCTGTCTGATCACAGTCAGTATACAAGAATTGCAGTCATTCGAGATAGTGGCGGTCTTGCTGTAATGCTTTTGGGTCCTGGAAATCGACATGACCGTTTGCGTCATCGTAGAATTTGGCAAAGTCGGGATCAATCATCGCCAGGGCTTGAAAGTCGACTTCTTCATCATAATTTGGAGCCTCCTTTGTGGATGGAGTCATGTTGTCAAGTTGTCGTATTGATGAATAAAGGTCGAGAAGTTTGGAGTGAGGATTGAGGATGAAGATGCAAGCCAGTCAGAGCGTCAAACAAGCACCGCCCTCCAAAATCAATTCAATCAACATAATAATACATTCAAACGAAACGAACAAGATCTATCGCTAACCATGACTGCTTTTTCCAAGACGCCAAAGGTCCAATTACATGCTCATAAAATCTAAACGGCGAAACCAAAGGAGCCATCAAACTCCCACACATCAGGGTCTTCGCCTAGTCGCACTTGGTCGAGGGTAGGCACGACATCTGGAGCATAACTCTCGAGTAAAGCCTCCATGTCGCGCTCCTCCATTGTGCAAAAGTCCTCGAGAGACCATTTATCGCAGACCTTGATCATCCTGGTAGAGGTTAGCTTTGTATGACTGCAGCAGAGCATCCAGTATACACGCACCACTTCATTCTCTTAGGACCTTCTTCATTTCCGGGAGCGACAAGCCTGAGCTTCTTTCTCAAGGCTCCGACCTTTTTGATTGCTTCGCCGATGTTTGGCGGTAAGCAAGAAGCAATTCTCCTGCGAACAATATTTGCCATTCTGGGACCATTTCCACTGGTGCTGACCATGATCTGCAGAGGGCCATCTCTGTATTGACTTCCAAAGTAAAAGTCACACTCTGGTGGGACATCGGCAATGTTTGCAACAATCCTCTTCTCTTTACACAGCTTCCAGATGGTAGTCGAGGCTTCGGGGTCGTCGATGGCGGTCATGACCATGGCAATCTTGGGGTCGTCAAGGTCGGAGGGTTCGAACGTGCGATCATGGTATTCGACGAGACCTTGCTCGATACGGTATGCGACTTCATCGTTGAGGCCTTCACGAGGACTGATGAGACGGACTTTGGCGTCTGAATTGAGGAGGTTCAGGATGCGACCAGCAGCTACCTTTACTTTTAGGTCAATGTCAACAGCCAGGGTAAGTTATGCGGCGTACGTGACTAACCTCGCCGCCGCCGACCATGAGGACCAGCTTGTTGCGAATCTGCCAGGCGAGCATAAGGGAGCCGCCGCCCTCGATTTCTGGAAACTTGGCCATGGTAAAGAATGTGTATATATCCTGAGTGTTGGAGAAAGAGTGTGTATAACTTCAAGATGGTCGTGTCATGTAAAAGCAGTGAGACAGACAAGGACCAGAATATATTTCTAGATTGGCGATAAGAAAGGCAGACCCCGCGGGAAAGCGCTCACACGAGTTGGTCGCCGCAATCGCCATCACATCATGGCGCATGTCGGGCATGGCCCCGGCCGTCACAGTCGACGGCAACCCGTGCTCAGATGCAACGGCCCGAGAGCCCGCGCGACCGAGGGGCGGTCAAGTCAACAATCAAACACCAAACATTCCACCCTCTATTCTGCCTGTCGGCCTCGTGCCGATTTTGGTTCTCTCATGGCTTCGCGACGGACATTAGGAGGAGGAAGAGTCTTGGGCAGCGGCCGCTCATTATCGCCCGCCGTCCACCCACAGCGGCCGCACCAGCTCACGCCTTCCGAGAGCTCCCTGTCACTCGCATCCAGCTCCCACACTTCGACCACCGAAACAGACGACATCGCCTCACGAATCGCTCTCGAATCAAACAATGGCCCCGTTGGTGCTGCCGCCGCCAGCTCCCGTCTGGTCTGTCCCATCTGCAACGAGGACATGGTCACCCTCTTACAACTCAATCGCCATCTCGATGACAACCACCAGAATCTGCAAGAAGTCGAGCAAGATGAAGTCAAGAACTGGTTCGAAGAACAAATGAAAAAGGCAAAGCGGTTCCAGCCGCTTGCTGTCCTCAATCAGAAATTAAAAGGCCTCGACGTCTTCGAATCCAATGCGACCACTCAACCCCCACACCTCCTTTCGTCCACTCCACCTCGTTCTTCGACTCCAGGTCATACCGCTCCTACCCAAGTCCCTGCCACCCTACCAGAAGCTCGCCTGGATCCCGATGAAGTCGTCACGAAAGCACACTGGCAGCGTTTCTCCGGCCACGACTCCTGCTCAGACCCCTTGTGCGGCAAGAGACTTGGAAACACAAATGGCAACATCAATTGTAGACACTGCGGCAAGCTCTTCTGCGAGGAACACACCATGTATCAGATGAAGCTATCTCGTTCTGCTCAACACGAGCCTGTCCGCGGCTTGTGGTGTCGCGTTTGCGAGACATGTTACAAGAGTCGGCCAGGTTACAATGATCATTCCGGTCTTGAGCGCGATCATACAAAAGAGTTTTTTGCTATCCGTAGACGCACAGTAGACAAAGCATACCTGGAAGTCAGTCGTCTGGAGAAGCGGCTCTCGAGGTTGACCTTATTACTGGCCAACCCACCTCCACCCGACAACGATCAAAGCACCAGCAGCTTTCTCTGGTCTCTGGCTGGCTCTAAGAATCATATCCGTAACCTGGAGCAGTCGGTGGTGACCTGGGAAGATGATGCTAGCGTCCCACACTGTCCATTTTGTCAGCAACAGTTCTCGCAATACTCTTTCCGCCGCTCTCATTGTCGAATCTGCGGTCGAGTCGTGTGCGGCGATCCAGCAACAAACTGTTCCACAGAAATCGCTCTGAACGTCGATGCGCCACTCAAATCGAACGGTCAGGAGAAAGCGGTGGCCTCAGTGGCTGTCGATGTGCGTATGTGTAAAGACTGCCAGCACACAATCTTTAGCAAATCCGACTTCGCTCGGCAACTCTCAGTACAACCTCCGGATCAGCGAGCGTATGAGAACCTCGTCCAGTTCGAGCGTGGAATCCGTCTCCTATTGCCCAAGTTTCAAAAACTCCTCCAAGCCTTGCAAGATCCCGTCAAACCTCCAACATCTACTCAACTAAGCGATGCCACTAAAGTACGCAGGCGGCTTATGGATGCATTCACACAATACGATGTGGCTGCCAGACGGATCAGAGACCTGCCTACCGACAGCCAAACGCAAGAGCGTTTACAAAAGGCCAT
>SWBH01000113.1:0-20713 GCA_024195465.1 Aureobasidium sp. EXF-8845 | reverse complement strand
TTGCCCTTTAAGTATCCGGGAGATCAATCGGGAGGAACTTACACGGCTTCGGACTGCTCAATGATGTTTTGCTGTTTATTTTCTTGCAACATACTAATGTTTCTTGCTCAGGTTACATTGGCGAGTTCGAGGAGGTCGACGACCACCGCAACGGCAAGATTGTTGTCCAGCTTAACGGCCGCCTCAACAAGACCGGTGTCATCTCTCCCCGCTACAACGTTCAGCTCCGCGACATGGAGAAGTGGGTTGTCAAGCTCCTTCCTTCGCGTCAATTCGGTTACATTGTCCTGACCACCTCCGCTGGTATCATGGACCACGAGGAAGCCCGTCGCAAGCACGTTGCCGGCAAGATCATCGGTTTCTTCTACTAGATTCTGTTGCATCTTTCCCTGCAGGTCTCGGCAGCAAACAGCCATCAAAAGTTTCAGGCATTCGTCTCGTTCTAGATACCACTTTGAGCATTTTCAATGAAGAGCCAGTGACGCTTGTCTATCTTTCTTCCCCATCTCCAAAGACTTTTTCCAATGCTGCGTGACCGATGTTTTCATATGTGACAAATTGACTGTCCGTGCATGCATGTTTGACTCTGTCAAAGACCACGCAGATTGATCAAGCGGTGTAAAATCTGATGTTTTAGATTTGTGAGTGTGTTTCCTCATGCAGGTTGCCGTTGATGCCTGGCGAGCTTCATGCAGCTTCTTTGCGTCTAATGAGCAAGACGCACTTTCTTTGTCCTGCTGTCGTTTGCTGGAGACTCTTCCACAATCATCCGTCTCTCCGTGTTTTCTTCTTCCAAACTTTCAAGCTATAAGAACGACCTACAAGCTGCTGAACGATCTGCTCTTATCATCTACTTTATTGACTCTCGCACGGCCTTTTGTTTTTCCAGGCACGCCGCTGACGCAGCCTCCAAAACTTCCGCTCAGCAACTTCCGACACCCTTGTGGACAGCAACATCAACATCCTCAATACTTTGACTTTTCAATTGACGCGACACATCATGGTTCTCGAAACTATCTACGTTACTAGACACGGCGTGAGTACTCTCTCTGATGTTTTCCTTGCTCTTCTGTTCTCTGCGGGCACGATGTGTCATGGATTCTCAGGCCGCAGTTTCCTTTTTCATGTCAACACAAAGAAAGAATTGGACTTCTGCAATCTTGAACCGTGAATACGAGCTTGGCAGAGCTGTCGTTCCGTCTGTCTCCATCGCAACGACAGCTTCTGGAGCTCCATATCACGTCTCTTCACTCTCTTCATCCCAGAGAAACATACTCATGACCTTGACAGTTCCGCTCTAACTGGGTTGTCGACCCCATTACTGGCACTTACACAAGTAACCTTCCTACACCCACTGGTATTGCTTCGGATCCGGCACTGGCAGCCCATGGCGTGAATCAATCAAAGGAACTGGCCGAGCACATCTCCAAACTGGTTCCTCCTGTCGATGTCATTTACAGCTCACCCTTCTATCGCTGCTTGCAAACTCTGGCACCCACTGTGAGCAAGCTTAACTCTGACCGTTCCGACGACAAGAAGCTGCGTGTCCACGTCGAAAACGGAGTTGGCGAATTCTACGGCCTTGCCCGCTTCGACCACCCCTCTCCCGCGACTCTTGATGTTCTCCACAAACACTTCCCTGGTGGCCTTGCTGAGGCTTACATGCCTGTCATTCGTCCCAGTGTTAACGGAGAAAGCTTGACCTCCCTTCACGACCGCATTGCCTACGCCCTCCACCATGTCATCCAGAAGCTCGACCAGGACCCTGCTGGACCCAAGACACTACTCATCTGCACACACGCCGCCAGTATGATCTGCATTGGCCGTGCCCTAACCGGACGTATGCCCGAGGATCCCAGCGAGGAAGACTTCAAGTGCTTCACCTGTTCGTTATCAAAGTTCAATCGTCGCAACATTCCCGAAGCACCTGTCGAGAAGGAACACATCTGGACCCTGGACGAACCCGAGAATATTCCCTTCGTTGACTGGAGAGGTAAGGGTGTCAAGGGTGGCTGGGATTGTGAAGTCAACGGTGACTGCTCCTTCCTGGAGAAGGGTGAAGAGCGTGGCTGGTATGATCATACTTCTCTTTTGTCTTTTGTTTCTCTTCTTTCGTACTACCTTGCTTTCCCCATTCCGCCCATCACATCTCTTTACACCTTTCTGCACACTTCCATAATTCACAAGATTCGAAAGAGGATACTATCCCTGAGTAGGAACTGGTGGCTTGAGCCTGGTCTTGACCACTTGGCACCCAAGGTCACCGTCGCCACCTACGGTGCCGGTGGCGCCAGCATTGTCTGAAGCTATAAGCCCACACGCTTTGGCTAGCTAATTCGGCAAGAACGAGCTACTCATCTTGTTTTTGGCATACATCGAGCATTGAGCTCACCTTTTTTCTCTCCTTTCGCGTACTGCACCATGAATCCCACGACTTCACGACTCAAATCACAAAATTAACAGCAAAATTGCAAAACTCGACAAAATAAAGATACGCAAGCTTACGATTCTTTCTTTTTTTCCGACACAACAGGGCGTTTTCCACCGACGAGTCTTTCCTACGAGACCCCAATGCATACAACGACAAGATCAACGAGGGCGCAAAGGAGGGTGAGGGCATTCTGAAGCCAGGTTTCAGGCTATGAGGAAAAAGTAAACAGGTTACAAGGTGTTTTCCTTTGTCAGATGGTCTCTCTCCCGGAAGAGAGGTTTGTTTTGCTTGTGCAACAGTTTGCATGCTGTGCTACCGTCTGTGGTAGCTGGCTTGGACGGATGGACGGTTATGGTTTCTATTTCTAATACACCTTCTTCTTTCTACCTGCCCCCCTTCACACATACACATTACGAAAGAATGGTCCTTATCCCCTAGACTATTGACCACACAGCGCACATTCACTTGTTCGATCCACGCCCTGCCCGGTTCGCCTCAAGCTTCTCCGACGCCAACTTCAGCACTTGCTGCTCCTTGCGCCTTCAAACCACAACCGAGCACACCCAATGCTATGCATGTCATTTGCTTCGCTTGCTTGGTGTCTGCCCGCTTTCGGTGTCTGTCTTTCTCTCCGATGCCCGACTGTCTGTTCGGTACTGGTCTGCCTTCGGTATCGTGAGGCTCGCGCTCGAATACGCCCATGCTATGCTATCCCCTTTGCTCAGCACAATCACACAACATGTTTCCTCGTACACAACGCTCCGGCCATTCGCTCCGTAATAGTCTTGCCATCTTCCATCCAGCCTGCCACATCAATTCGGCTGGATCTGGTTCAATTCGCCGCTCTACCATCTCGATGTCAAATACATCCATTCGTGGGGCTTGTTCTTGTGCCTGCATGTTAAACCTGCGGCTTTGATATATATCTCATCGAGCCTCAGAGCCAATGATGAGTACGCTTCGAGTCTCAAGATGGAGACTCTTGCTACGTAGCGTCTACCTCCCTACCTTCGACCTTCGAGCCATGGTCCACCTCGCCTTGATTGGCAGCAAAACTTGAAGGTTCTCGGGGACAGGACGATGGCAATCATCTTCTCACAGAAGCACCTATGTTTTTTTCGAGATCCACCTTACGGATCACTACAAAGTCTTTGCGCATACTATGCGATCAATGCGACGGCACCTTTCAGAACTTGAGACACCTTGCTTTCGCGTTCGGAGTCGGTGCTCAACAGGCGATGGCAACTCTGTTCTCACTCCTCCCAAACTTCACGATCCTCAACGTGCACGACACTGAGATCACACCTATTATTATGTCATCCTCATGGTCGAATGTGCTACAGCAAAGCTGCTCCAGCCTGTGGGTGATCGATCTGGACATCAATCTCGCCCCCGGCGCACAAACCAGTCTAAGCCATCTTCTCGCTGGCACCAACCTGGAGGAGCTACACCTTGGCCCACTACTATGCGCAGCTATCGATGACTAGGCAATCCCCGACTATTCTTAAACAGTGACGTCCACATTTGCTTGAGACTCACTCAGCTATCACAACAAAGTCACTAGACATTCTTCGTGATGACTGTGGCGGAGAGATCATCTTACTCAAAAACCTCCAACATCTTACAGTAACACTCAATCTCGACGATGAACATATCATGGCATCCTTGTTTTTACAGACTCCAAACTTGGCGACGCTAAACGTAACCCAACTATATTCACTGGTATTCTGATGCGGCAGTATTCCTTTGAATCCGCCTGTTGAACCACTTATTTACGTTGAACATGCGTATACACCGTCGACCTCCACGGAGAGCGATTATGGACCAAAACCACTGGTGCGGACCTTGTCGCACTCATCCGCCGTCCCTCCTTGGAATCTATGTATACCCAATCTTGCTACTCCTAGTCATACATGCTCGGACTGCTTCAAGTCAATGTTGGGGAATCCTTACACGCCAACCACAACAAGCAGAACCGTCATTGTCAAGACGAGAAGCTTTTATTTCTACCACTACTGTTTTTTATACGTCACTCTACCATGGTAAATACATCCCCTGGAGTTGCTCTTACACATCGCCCCATACGCAAAGGTCGGGCAGCACTTCTCGATCCAGCAGTAACGTGTTCGTTATATAGCACCGCTTCCACAATCTCCAGCGGAATGAGCCGCGTGTGATCATGACTGCTCTTGCAGCTCTCTCGCTTCCCTCTGGTCCGTCCATCGTGTTTGTGCTGCCCGCCCTCGGTATCTTGTCCTGGTCTGAGAAGCTCGCTTGTATCAACTGCTTGATCACCACTACTCGTAGAGAAGTTGCCCGCATCAAGCTCGTCATTGAGAGAGTCATTTCTGGCTTCAAACTCGTTCGCTGATCACTAGCGTACTCTTCCTGAGACTCAGTGGGTGGTAAAGAAGTTTTTGGAGGCCCAGTATCTCCAGTGGGCTAACATCGATGTGGGAGGCGAGACGGCTGCTTTGGAGGGCGATCTTCACCAAGCGCTCTGTTGATCTCCACCCACTATGAATTTCCTGAGTTCTGTAAAGCCACGTAGAGTCCAAGACAGTTTTGCTTGGTGCTCTTGCTGTTGCAAACCACGTCGACTGGGTGGCATCACACGAGATTGTCAACCAGTGGGTCGTCCAGCAGGAAGCCCAGAAAATCGGCGTTGTCGATGTCGACAACGGAGACGATGTTGACCATTATGAAGAGGGTACCACCGAGTGCGAAGACGAGGGTCAGGAGGCTGCCGAAGTCCCTAAGAACCATGCACTTGATGCGTCTATTAGCCGGCCACCCTCACCACAAGCAGCAGATGATCTTGCCATGGTCTGCAAAGCCATCTGATATCTCAGAGCGCGAAGAGATCACTGCAAATCTTCCCAAATACCTTGATGGAGACATGGGCCATCAATATCGTGAAGTGGCTTCCATAGCACCATGTTTTACATCTTACCGCTGCCACTATCCCCAAATCGCTCTAAAATCCCGATGCCCTGCTTCCACAGTCCGTAATATGTCGCTAGAAGTCCGTTCACGCACCGACTTGAGGCCAAAGGTGTTCATGAACCACGTCGATAAGCTCAGAAAGTTAAGAGAGGTAGTGCCTCAAGGAGTTTCTGCGCTCTTCCTCGAGCGGGACCTGGCACAGCCAACACTCGTACTCTTCCGTCCACAAATTACTACTACGGAAGAGAACCTTCCAGCTATCTTTCTCTCAAGAGCACACTTAGATGGCCACCATGTCGCTTTGCAGCGCTGACGCCATGCTTCGCAAACGTGTCAGCTCTCCATTCGCGAAAATCATCTTCATTCTCAGCTTTCTCTTGGCCACCATGGCCATCGTGATCCGCGCAAGCCCAAGCTGCAGAAGAAAAAGAAAATATACTACCCGCCCGCTGCTGCTGCGTCTTCCGGACGTGGCTTGACAGTTGTAGCACCTCCATACGTCATTTTGTTCGAGAGCTCTCCAATCGACAGAACTCTGTATACTAACCGTGATTTCCTGGACCTAGTTGCTGTCGAGTGGAACCAGGAAATCTCAGACGAGCCTAGAACTGTCAAATGCTCCTGCAGCAAGATGAGATCTGCGTTGACTCAACTCCGACCTGGCACAAATATAAGCGCTTCCCCCAACTGCAGCGCCTCCCCGTTAAGCATCAGCAGGGTCTTATCTGTGCACAGACCCTTAAAAGTCGCATCCATACCCTCGTACTGACGATCACATCGGTAGTCATGGCGACAAGAAGAGCATGAAGACCGAGAAAAGAATTGTCTTCAGACAGATTCGAAGTTGAGGAGCCTACCAAGGAGGAGGTCTCCAGAGTCATGCTCGAAACAGCCACTGGCGTGGACGCTGCTGGCAACAAAGTCGCCATGGCACCATTGGGTTGAGAGCTCGCGCCCACTGCTACAACAGCGATGACCTGTAATTCCCTTCCCATTCAGACTTGATTGTCGTTCACGAAGAGTCACTGTCGTATATATGGTCTTGCACCTACACTCTCATATAAAGTCTCGTGGACGTTGGGCGAAGATGACTCCACTAGTGTGATTGGCATGATGCACGAGTCATGGAAGAAGCTCATGGGCGAGAAAGGGATGCGTACATGGGAGAGGAACTGTTCTTGGTAGGACGGACCTGCTTGTGCGGTGTGACTAATCTGAAGAGAAGAGCTATAATCCAGGGGCAAGTGTTTGAGGTTCTGCACAATCTCAAGGGGGGCCCTCATCTTCTTTCTGCTCTCGCCTCTGTTTGAGGAAGCTATGGAACTCCTTGAATGAAGACGGCACAAGATCTCGTACGATCAAAGGTGCGCAGAGAGTGATCACGCTCTCTGCGATGCTGGTTGCAGGATCCACTATCAGTCGCAGACAACTTCCTACCTGCTCTCAGCACCTCGGGCAACATCCATTCGCTAAACATCCGCGCTCTTATTGACGGAGCGACTTTAGATGTTCTTAACACAGCTCTAGAAGCTTGCAAGAAGAGACAGATCTTGCTGATGAGTGGCAAGCGCTGGCACAAGGTGCTACGAGCGCCTGGATGTCGTAGAGTGCTGCTCCTTTCAGGACATCAGACAGCACAAGGGGCGCTGACAGAAGACCAGCGATACATGTTATCGTCCAGTTCACCCCTTCCTCGTTATCACCTCCATGATGCGTTCATTTCGTTCAGTCTCTGATGAGGTCTGGCTGGAGATCATGAGTCATCTTGCCGGTGACAGAGAGACACTACGAGCCACTATCACCGCCGACTGCGCCGCATCGTTTGCTGCAACAAAATCTAGTAGGCGAATGATCTATCACTGAGGGATTTGCTAGGTGAGCCCGAGGAGCAACCAGATGATCAAAGACAGTTCTACGCCAATATGATCCGCAAAATCACGATCAGTTCCAAGCTGCTGTATAGTATGCACGAAGGCCGCGGGTTGACTTCTCCCTCCTGCGACATCTGACTATCAGTTACGATGATATACTCTTTGATTAACGCCCTCGTACTTACGCTAAGATGAAGTATTTCGTCAATCCTCTCTTATGCAATCTAGATGTCGGTTGTGAACGCCAGACAGATGATGATACTCAGCCCATCACCGACAAATTCTTGCCTAGACTTAGCGCTTTCGTCGGTCTTGAAGTTAGATATGGCTCTATTCTGCCCTGGGATTGGCATGTGCTGTCGTATACAGCGCGGGTCATCTTCTTCTCAACAGTAACCCCAGCCTTAAACAATCTCCATGATTCGTGCCATCTGACGCTGAGCACGAGTTCATGATTGTGTAACAGATCAATCCGGCAACGGCAGCGTTCATCCATGTCGCTTATCTAGATTAGCTCACATCGACTCTTGATGGAGCTTGTGTATCAAAAATTCTGACACGACCCCAAGCGTTCGAAGCATCCATATGCTCATCTAAGTAAGAAATTCCTCAATACCTACTCCTCGGCGACCGAAGTATTGCGAGATTACCACAAACTCATCCGCGTCTTTGCAAAGCATCATAGAGGTCAATACATTAGCAAGGACCCTGAGCATATTTTTGAGCAGCAGCAGCTGATATAGCAAGATTAGATCTGAGAAGAACTTGGGAAGTACTATCGAGGAGCTCTACGAGGCCCTCGGCAGTGCTGGACCTAAGTCAATCAAGAGATTCTTAGTCAAGTCGAGAAACACAAGAAACCCAGCGACGCGCGTCGAAAGATCTATGATACGCTTGAAGTCTCTACTCTTGAAGCTCCCTCCGCCAAAGTGCAAAGAGCACAAGGAGGCCTATAAGACCTTCGGCTTCTCTTAGGCAGGTACGACTGTTGCATTCATCAGAACTTCCGACGATACTAAGGCCAAGCATGAAGAAAATCACACGGGGCTTGGTTCCACCGGACCTAGACAGCATGATTCAAGATCAGTTAGCTCAAGGATATCGAGACTGAACATCGACAGATGTACGATACTCTCAGTACTACTAGATCAAGTCCAGTTTCACGTTGCTTGGAAACGCCTGTGCTTTTGTGTCATCGATCAGTATCCGCCCTGGAGATGGACATCGGAGATCGTGCTCTACGTGTGCATTCTGACGACAACAAAGCTCACATCTCCTGGAACTTGTTCCTCAAATATACCTCTATCCTTCATCGACGGTCGCGAAGTCGACTACGCCAAACTAAACCACAACCATCGTACTAGGTAGAAAATATGGCTCGCCGCGTACAGATCCAGTTTTGACTCGGACAAGTGCAGGTTGTTGTCATACCACGGTCAGTAACAGGACTGTCAAAGAGCATCTACCAGGGCCGGTCGTGGCACTATACCGGATGAAGCTGGATCGCAAGTTTCGAGTCTGACAAGAGAAAGAGCGGTTTGAGACTCTCATGGAAGCTGTGAAGAACTGGCAAGACCAAGATAAGGACTTGGTTCATGGTAACGCCACCTGCGAGGCTCTGGAGCAGGAAGATGCAATCATCAAGGATCTGGAGGCAAAGTTCAAAGGTCGTGATGAAGCTGATCCTCAGCACTGGATCAGAAAGAAGTACCGCCACGTTCAGTATGTCCCGCCAGCGCTTACACTGGCAGAAGTCAGACGTGAGTGATAGATAGAGTGCGTCGCGACGTTCATTCCCGTCACGTCTTCGAATATAGGTCGACACCGAAGTTCAGCTCATTCTGGCCGAGCATGAAATAGCGCTCCGATCCCTGACCTTCAGTCACCTCGAATCTATCGACATGCAGTACATATAGATCATCAGTATACGATCTGCAACCATCGAGAAATTGCTCGTGCCAACGTTAGTCTCGCTCACTCTTTGGAACCTGAGCTTGCGAGTCCGCTTCGGGCAAGATCAAAGTCTGGGTTGACGAGCACGGAGAAGTTCAGGTCTTGGGAGAGATAGGACGTGATGATAAGCTCTGGATCAGAACCGAATAAGAGTGGTTTGTTCATCTTGAGAGGGAAATTAAGCAGTAGTCCCAGAGAGATGAACTGGGTCTCATCGATTGGGAACTGAGGGGATACATGGATGGGGTTCTGGAGAGTGAGAAGTTCCAAAATCTCCTCGGCTCGTGCTATAGTGCGCACTAGCCACCAACACGATTCAACTGCACTTTTCACCGATGGCCTCGACGATTACTCACCGGACTACGTCCCTATGTCCAAGAACATTACACAGCGTCCGATCTGACAGCAAAATCCAGTCTAGATGCTGGCGTGAAGCTGATCAAATTCTTTGTCAGAGGCAACAGCTCTGACAACAACGGTATCGGATGGTCGAATACTTCAGTCAGACCAACAGTGAACTCAAATATCGCATAAACGTGCCGGCTGTATGGAGACCAGATTTTGTGATGATCATCGAGTGGACAGAGCCGCGTACGAGGACTTGATCGCGAACATTGACGCTGCAAGAAGATGTCGTCACCCACAAGAGATGTTTACTGCTCACGACCTCATCGTCACCTAACATGTCGCTCCGGGAATCCCCCATGTTATGAACGAGCGTAGCACTCAGTATAACAAGATCAGATTGAGGGACCGCGCTCTCGCTATGACTTAAGACCGGCCACTACAACCCTCGTCTGGGACTAGATGCTAAGCATCTGGAGATATTGAACGCCACTATTTACCTCAAAGGTCTCTTTATAAAACAAGAATATTTGAATAAACAGAAGGCAACGATTCCGATGGAAACGGGCTACCATAAAATCCTCAGCATTTGCAATCCTATTCCAGCCCGCAGTCATGACGAGAAGACCGGGATGCTTATGCTTTTCAACAACAATATTGTCATGCACGAGCACTAAGGAAGGTCACGTGTCAACATGTTTTGTGGAGATCTTGAGATGAGTTCCTCTCGGGACTATGTTGATGGATTTCGGTCCATATGCCTGGTATATGCTGCTTTGTCATGCACGGGGGGATAAACTTCATGTACGGCGTTTTCCTGCCAATATTGAGCGGGTTGATCTACTGTATACCAACAGGCTCCCGATAGACGGCACAACTAGACTTAACAAAACCCTCATGACTGCACTGCTGATGGAAGAAGACGAAAGAGGACTCATCTACAAATCTCTGTGTCTCGATTTTTGTAATATGACACATGCGAACTACAGAGACCTCTTGCCCAGAACTTGAATTCGCCATCGGCAGTGTCAATGCAAGTTTGGCCTCCATCCCACCGATCAACTCGCACTCGACGTTTAGCTTCTGAGCGTCACGAGACACACCCTCACCGAGGCCATAGTCGAGGTCAAGTTCGCGCCCGTTTCCTTCCTGTAAACCTCACGGCTTTACCCCCCATCGTGTGTACTATGGAAAGGATCTGACTATCACGCGTAAGCACTCCTCACGACCAGGGGAACCGCGCCTCTGCGGGGTTAGTAGATTGGCTCTCGTGCCGAAGAAGTAGGACCTTTGACTTGACAAAACCTTCGTCTCCACTTCATTGAACAGGAGGTTGTTCAAGTCATCCTTCAACGCCACTGTGTTATCCCTAGACAAATGGTTTCATTGAACTGGGCCCAACCCAGCTTCCAGGGGATAATCTGTTTAAGATGAGACAAAGCTTACGTTGTTGGGTTGCAAAGCAATGATGGGAGACTCTGATCTGATTTGATGCTTGTCCAGCGCATCGTGGAGTGGTGTATTTGACGATACAATCATTAGTGTAAGGATCTGGCACGGATGTGGACTGTGGGGTGATGAGCGATCCGTTGTTGGTAGCGTTCGGTGAAGAGTAGTGTTCTAGTGATGGTTGTTATGCTTTACCCAAACTATTCTACCCGCGCAGTCATTGTTAGTCTACATGCCTGCAGCGAATCAAAAGATGAATTTGGGATACTGGTATCACCCTTGACTCCTCGGCTTGGTACAGAATCGTGCGGGTTTTCGCCGGTCGGAATTTCCCCACAATCACCTGGGAACTCTATTACTCCCTTTGGAATAGAGGGCGCGCAGAGATTGCTATTAGGTTCTCTTCCAATGCCGGAAATCGTTATCACATTGCCGTCGTAGATGTTCTGATATTTGGTACAAGTGGGGAAACGATCCACACCACAAATCCTACGATCGAGAGAGAGAGGCCATAAAAGCCGTCATCTGCTGGAAGAAACCAGGGTCTTGTGCAAACTTGATTACTTTCCTCTTTCTCACTGATCTCTACTTCAAGATGGCGGAGAATGTTGTGTACCACCAAGCGCAATTAGCGGTCGAGCAGACCTTGGGCTCTACCATCTACCCTGGAACGGAAATCATGACTGATGGTATGGTACCTTTGCAAAATCGTATTCGCTCATGTCATTGACACCACACGCAGTTTCAAATGTACACTTGAAGCATAAGGGAAAACACACCCTCGTGCCACAACCCAGCAGTGATCCAAACGATCCATTAAACTGGAGTCCCACATGGAAGTATCTCACAATGAGTTCCATGGCACTATCGACCTTCAATTGGGTCTTTAGTCCTTTGTCACTGGCCCCTCAGGTTCCTTACTATATGAAGGCCTTCGACTCGACTCTGCCAGCTATCATAAATATCGTTGGCGTATCCATCCTTGTTCTAGGCTTCACAAATTTTATTTAGATCCCGCTGTCTAGAGGATTCGGTAGACGACCCGTAGCGATCATTACCACTCTACTTACTACGGCGTCATGTATCTGGAGGGCCAAGGCCACTACTTACAACTCGTTTCTCGGCTCTGCAATTCTCTGTGGTATCGGCAGCTCGACGGGCGAAACTCTAGGACCCGTCATCATTGCTGACATTACATTCCTCCATGAGCGTGGACGTTGGATGGGACTCTATCAGTGGGCGTTCTTCAGTGGGTTGATGGTGAGTTCGCTCTCTTACGTTAGCACTTGAATGGTCGGGCACAGACTGATGCAGCTAGATTGGTCCGATCTTGGCTGGCGTGACGGCCCAAGACTATGGTTGGCAAAGCTTCTGGTGGTTGTCCACTGCTTTCTCGACTTTCACCAACATCTGGATCCTTTTTTTCTTGCCAGAGACAAAATGGGACAGGCGATCAATCATGAAACCATCAGAAAGTCCTAATGCTATGACATCCGTCAGCGAAGCGTTCTCGAAAGACGACACGATGGTCATGAAGACAGAACACGCCTCCGAGATCGAGTATGCGCCAACGACAATCACCGCAGACAGTGTGGGAGAGCGTGTCAAAGGTAGACCAAACAAATCCCAAATGCTCCCAATAGGGGGATGGAAAGTACACGAGCCTGTCTTGGGAGCCATAATTCTGCCATTGAAGCTCGTACGGTTCCCTATCGTCCTCTGGGGTGCCTTACAGTTTACCTTCGCCTGCTCCTGTTTTCTGATGCTCAACCTTACCCAATCTCAGGCCCTGGCCGTACCTCCTTACAACTTTACTCCAGCCGCGGTTGGATACACCAATCTTGCTCTGTTTGTGGGGACTTGTTTCTCTCTTGCAACAGCTGGTCCATTCAGTGATTGGGTCTCTCATCGAGCCACTGTCCGCAACAACGGTATTCGGGAGCCTGAGATGCGCCTGCCAGCTTTGCTACCCTTTGCGTTCTGCAACCTCATCGGGTGTATCGTCGCAGCTCTCGGCTTCCAGTATGGATGGCCCTGGGAAGCGGTTATTATCGTAGGCTTCGGTTTCATAGGCATCCAAGTCGCCGCCATTTCAGGTATCGCTATCAACTACGTGGTATGTCCGATCGCTGCATGTATCGCACTCACACCTTGCTAATTTTGACTCCAGGTTGACTGCTACAAACCAGCCGCCGGCGAGTTTCTCGTATGTGCAACTGTGTTCAAGAACGTATGGGGCTACGGAATGGCCAAATTCCTGAACAACTGGATCGTGGAAGTCGGGTATATCCGTCCTCTCATGTTCATTGCGGCCTTGAACCTAGGTTTCACGTTGCTGGGTGCGGTCCCTCTGTATTTCTATGGTAAGAAGCTCCGGGGATTGTCGGCCAACAGCTCGGTACACAATGTGTCTTGAACCTCGAGGAGTCTAGGCATTGGATGTGGTGCCAGGCGGACTGGCTGGTCCAGCTCTGTTGTGTTTCGTAATTCTTTATGGGTGGCGTCTGGGAGTCGTTCCGTCTTTGTGATCCTATCGTCACTGTATCTATGCAATTCACTCTTTCTCTCCTTGCAAACGGTATTTCTCATATACTTGGGGCCATTCTATATCCAATGTCACACCGCTAGCGAAGTTTCTGGCCATGCTAAATCAATTTCAGAGGAAAGAACTCAGCGTTGAGACTCGCCTCCTCAGTTCTACTGTTACCAAGCTTGATGGTAACAGTGTGGCGAGACACATCTAGAGACTCGGGGTTCAACCATTCTTGATATACTGTAGAGATTATGTGGTCTTGGTCCAGGCTCTTGAAGTATATGTTGCGTCTTGCAACACCACAACTACGTTTTCTGAAGCCATCTGTCCTGTGCACGCAATAAACATGTTTACTTCGACCAATATATTGCGATAGAGATTCTCTTGTCCTGTTTGTACACTACCGCATCAAACTTGCTCAATATGTCAACCCGCGAATCCAGCAAGATATGTGATGGCAGATCCTCGAGACGGACGAGTACACAAGAACGACGTCCGCTACATATCACTGACACAAGAAACCGCCGTCGACGGGTAAAGCAGCACCTGTCATCCACGTACAATCATCGCTTCCCAGGACCACAGCGATCTTGGCGATATCGTCTGCTGCTCCTATACCTTTCAGTGGCTGGACTTTGCTGATGTGAACGTCATGTTCGGCGTTTGCCAGCAATGGTGTCGTAAGGGCGGAAGCAGTGACTGTACTCTTGTCAGCTGAATCCATCAGATAATGGAGCATACATACAGCCAGGACAGATAGCATTAACGTAAATCCTATTAGGGGCGCAGTCAAGAGCTGCAGCTTTGGTGAGCCCGATGACGGCATGCTTCGATGAACAATAAGCCACTTGGCCGGTCGTCAGTGGGGCTCTTATAAGATACTGATGGAGAGGTCTTACCATTTCCAGTCGTGGCTGTCAATCCATAGATACTCGAGAGGTTGATTATCCACCCTCTGTCGCCAATCGTTCGCGGCGGCTGTTTCATCATTTGGGCACTCGCAGCTCGACAACCACTCCAGACTGCGGTTGTGTTGACGTGCATGGTCGAAGTCCACGACGATTTTGAACTTTGCCATATGGGTTGAGGATCTTTGAGCTCAGGGGCTATGCCTGCGCAATTTATCATGCTATGTGATACAAAGTCAGACGATCTGGACGAGCGAGAGATATGTAACGTACACATCAAGACGCTCGTAGTTGGAGACTGTCTTAGACACCAGAGCGTCGACGCTTTCGTCAGAACCAACATCAACCTCGTGGTACAAGGCCGTTCCACCTGACTGGACTATTAGATCAGCCGTCGATATGCTTGCCTCTCCTTGTCTTGAAGAGAGCTTGTTAAGATCTGCGCATACGACTTTGGCGCCGTGATGAGCGTACGCCAAAGCTATGGCTCGACCAATGCCGCTCGAAGCGCCAGTGACTATAGCAACACGGTTGTGGAGCCGTCTTGTCAAAGTACTTAGCGAAGCCATTTGAACTAACGAGATGGCTTTTATCTGTAGCAGAAAACGAGCGACGGCAGATTCGTGTTGTATGGTGCTCCCAACGCTCTGGACTGTCGGTGAAGGACTGAATTGAATGGTTGGCAATAATACGCTAGACAGGGGAGGAGGGTGCACCGATATCGATTGTGCAGGTGTCCCTCGCTGCCAAGGTTTGGGAGTTGCCCGCACGAGGGACCACGGGGAAACCCCATCATGTGCCAATAACGGTAGCGGTCTCGTCGCGGAACTATGTTCGAGGCCGAGTTCGACAGTGTGTCTGAGCGCGTGAACGTAGCACGCACTACACTCGAACAAAGAACACGTCTCGCCATTAAGTTGGTCGAAGATTATCCTGTGATTGACCCTGTCCGTCTCCAAGATGGAAGACACTCATGCACTCAATATCACCCACACAAGTACCGAAGAATCGCGCTCCATCTCTGACAGGGTCCATCATTCTTTCACAAACAATTCGCTCGTGCTGAAGCAGGACTTTGAGGATCTGGAGGGGACCAATATAGATATACATCATATACAGCTAACGCAGCGAGATGCTTACAATGACAAATCGACTAGTACCTTTACATGATCTTCGCAACCATCTATAAGACATCCTTGAATGCCTTCCTCCACAACATTATCCAGTGAGACTCGTGAAGTAATCATATCTGCTGGGCGTAGCGATCCTGCACATGCAAAAGTTAGCTCTCTCGAGTTGGCACGCATGCATCTTTTTTGGAGTGTCCCAATTTCATCGTCGAGGAACTCACCAGATGTTATCGCTTTGACAACCTCGCGAAAGTCTTCCTCGGTATAGACCAAACTACCAACGAACCGTTTCTCGGTCAAGGCAAACACGTTCGGTGAGATGTTCGCCATGCCGCCCCAGATTGCAATGTTCACGACTGTGGCCCCTGATCCCGTTGCCGACACTGCCTGGTCTAGTGTCATCTGCTTGCCGACACAATCAAAGGCCACATGAACGCCTTCACCTTCGCCGACTGTGCAGCACTCAGCCGCGATGTCGTGGTTTCTAGGATCGAATACATGCGTGGCACCGAATTTGGTCGCCAGTTTGCGTTTGGCAGCTGAGGGTTCGCTGACGATGATATGCCGCGCTCCCCGTAGTACAAGCGCCTGGATCACAGCGAGACCAATTGGCCCAGCGCCAAGTACAAGAGCTGAACAGAGCGCGATCTCTACGCTGCTGAGACGGACTGCGTGCCATCCCACTGCAAGAGGTTCTACAAGGGCTACGTTGTTCTCGTCAGCAGAAGTATGACAATGGGGATCGGGCTGTACCTAAGCACAGATGATTCAAAGATCTGTTTACTGACCACCAAGCTCGAGCGGCACGTGTGTCGGCAGTACCTCCAGATTTTGTCTTGCAATTACAAGATAATCTGCCAATCCACCATCTTTGCTCAGTCCAATAAAGCCCTGCTGTCTGCACACGTTGATGTTGCCCAGAAGACACGCCCTACATGTGCGGTCTGCTAGAATTGGCTGCACGACCACATGATCGCCGGGCTTGAGATCGGTCACTTCGCTGCCCACCTCGTCCACCACGCCGCATATCTCGTGACCGAGCGTGATGGGCGCTTTGCAGCCGGTCAAGACGTGTGCTTTTGTCGGCACCAATGTCGGACCTCGACGCCATTCATGCACGTCAGTGCCGCAGACACCCACAATCGCAGGCTTGATCCGCACCTCACGCGAATTGTATGAGGGGATAGGTATCTGTTCCAGGCGGATGTCGTGCTGACCATGGAGACGTAGCGCACGCATGGTAGTAACGTTGATGGACATGGTTTGGCCGTCACAAGCGCGACAAATCGAGGTGGATGTGATGCAGAGTGAGTATACTGTTCAGATCAAAGAAGGATGAGATGAGGGATCTCGGAAGATAGACAAGGACAAGGCTCAAAAACGGCGTTGAAGAGGCTACAGTACTTGTTATGCCTTTCTCCAATGTTCTACTTGATACCCGCTTTCCTCAGGTAAGTGGAAATAATCCGATGTGATCACCCAAGGCCCTCGGGTCATATTCGCTGCCCTTAGGTGCCAGCACGACATGTGACTGGGTGAGCCTGTTGTGGGTGAAGTCCGTACGGGACATCCCCACCCTTTCCATACCCATACCCGAACCCCGCACGAAGCTGCTTTGGCCAGACCAACCAACAACATGGTTTGACAACAAGATCAGCTAGCGGAAGTTTTCAGACATTGTTACTGTACAGTGAGGCAAGTTATAACTTCCTGCAACGTTCCTGTCAGTCTAGCCTTGCATATTGCTAAAAGATTGGCATCGCCAAAATGACTCCCGAAAGCTCTATCACAAGTGCTTTGATCCAGTCACTATCGTTGACCAACTGCTTCGCTGCTCTTGCTGTTTATTACATCCTATCTTTGTTATATTCCATATTCTTTCATCCGCTTAGGCGAGTCCCTGGCCCCTTCCTTGCCCGTTTCAGCGAGCTCTGGCGTAACATACGTTATTTCCGCGGGTCGTGGCTGGATGATGTGGTCTCCTTACACGAAAAATACGGCCCTGTGGTTAGAATTGCTCCAAACGAGATCAGTCTTGTTGATGGTGACGCTTTGAAGCAGCTGTATGGCCATGGAAAACCCAGCCAAAAGGTGGGTCTAACATCTCTCTCCCTTGACTGGTCGTTCTCCAGGGCTAATCTCGCAATCAGACTCCATGGTACAACACGTGGGTCATTCCAGGCATGGCCGACTCATTTTTCGCGACCTTGGATCAAAAGATACACCGTACAGTCCGCAGCCGCGTGTCCGGCACATACTCTATGACAGCCATCCTGGGCATGGAAAGCTTGATTTCAGATGTCATGACAAGTAACATCCGGAAACTGCGCGATGTATCCCGTCGTGGTCCTGTGTCAATCGATGAGTGGGTCAACTACTTCACCTTCGATGTCGTGGGCCAGCTCTCCATGGGCGGGCCTATCGGTTTTCTTGACCAAGGGCAAGACGTGAATGGTATAATACGATCAATCCACGACGGATTCTATCTTATGGCGAACTTTGGCTACATCCCGCTGCAGACTTTCTGGTTCAACAACTCCTTCTCGAGGTATCTGATCCGTAATTTCGGTGGTAGGCGGCTCAATTCGTTCGAGACGTTCGTCGGCTGGCTCGACAAGCGCGTCACTAAGCGCATGGAGGAGGGATCAGGTTCATCGCACAATGATATGCTACAGTATTTTATCAACGGCAAAATGCCTAATGGTGAACCTGTCGGGAAAGGCGAGGTCATGATTGAGGGCATCAATATTCTCGGTGCTGGAGCCGACACCACCGCGGTCGCCATCTTGGCCGTGCTCGGTGCCATCATGACACATGAAGGAGCCTACGAGAAGTTGCAGAAAGATGTCGACGCTGCTTATGAGAGCGCTGGTCTCCAGGCAAACGCTGATGGTGAACTCTCCTTCCACAATGCCGAGCGGATTCCTTACCTCAGCGCCGTGGTTCGCGAGAGTATGCGGCTACACCCCTCCATCACCTACCAGCTACCTCGAGTACCACCACCCGAGGGTCTGAAGATTGGTGACTACTACATTCCAAGCTCAGCCACATGTGGTATTAGTCCAGCGGCGATGAATCGTGACACCACAATCTTTGGCCCTGATGCCGCCAGATGGGTGCCAGAGCGCTGGATACCCAGCAAGGAAGGCGAGGACGAAGCCAAACGATTGCGTGTGATGGAGCAGAACTTGACCACGGTAAGTCCCCAGAGCGAAGATGCTTACTCTATCCTTCATTAACACGCTCGCAGTTTGGTATGGGAAGCCGCAGTTGCATTGGTCGCAATTTGGCATTAGTGGAGACATACAAGTACATTGCAGGATTCGTCAGACACTTTAATGCGGAGCTGGTGAGGCCAGATCAACCTTGGACAACGAAGTCGCAGTGGTTTGCTTTTCCACGTGACTTCCATATCCGTATGATGGAGCGTGAGTTCTGAGCGGAGTCGAGTCTAGAGTAGACGATGAGCATCAAATGATATCCAGAACGTCCGCAGTACCTCTGAACATTGTGCGTGATATGTCAACACGACGGACGTTGTCTCACTTAGCTCGGTTGTGCGGGAAAACCCCACAAGCTTACCCCGCACCGCTTGACCTGTGAGTGGCGGAGAGAATGTGGAGTGAAGGCGGTCCCTCCCCACACGATGCGTGAGCACGATTGATTCTCTGCATCTCGTGTACTATCATGAGCGCTGGGTCAATGCCTAACCATCCACGCTGCACATGCTCAATATGTGGCAAGACATTTGCACGGCAAGCTCATCTTGACCGTCACCAAGACACGCATCGCGCACGAATGAGATGGTCGTGTGCCTTCTGTCAAAGCAGCTACACTCGTAGGTATGCGATCCCCACAATTTCGATCGTGTATATCATATGCGACTCTTACTCATCCGAGCCAGGGACGCTTTGAACAGACACCTCAGCCGGTGTTGTCCCGAGGGGAGTACCGCTCGCATTCCCTCAGCACGGGTCAATCGGGCATGCCAGGAGTGTAGTACACGTAAGGCGCGATGCTCTCGTGGTCAGCCATGCCAAAGATGTTCGAGCCTTGATCTCGCCTGTCAGTACCTCATCCATGGGACTATGCAAGCAGGATCACCCACACAAGAACAGTCATCGCTGTCTGACCAGGCACACGAGACCATGTTGCCGACGCCGGGGTCGTTTGGTAACGATGATGGTACGGAAATTACAGGCACACTTGTGGATCTTGATCAAGCTTTGGCCAGCGAAAACTTGCCTGATCATATCGTTGACAGTAATCATTGGCTCTCCTGGACATGGACCGATCTGGCTTGGCATGAGTTCGAATCACTACCGTCGCTAGAGATAGATGCCGATCCTGCATCCGGTATACAGCATAGCGCCGAGAATCGACCTGATCAGACACCAAGCTGCGGAGATCGACGCGATGAGAAGAGGCTTCGCATCGCGAGCATTGTTGATGCCAAAATTGATCCTGTGGAGCAACACCGTCAAGCGATTCTCGCGCACCTGAGCACATCGCCGCTATCCACCGACGAGAATGTTTGTTCGCGCTGGCTCTCACAAACCGGATTTCCAAGATTAATCAAGACTTACTTCATGCGTCACCATCGGCATACTCCGATCATTCACCTGCCGACCTTCAATGTCGCCGAGACTCCCACACCTCTGATCTTTGCCCTTGCACTGGTAGCGGCTTCTTATACACCCTCTCTTGACTTGCGTGCGAAGGATATAATGTCCTTGATCCAGTTCGCTTATCGACTTACTCTAGACTCTGATCAGGTGAATGGAGGGTAATTTCATCTCTCAATTGATATGTCACTAACAATGCACAGGCCATCAATAAAGGCTCATGTCCTGCGCTCTCATCACTACAGGCCTTGGTCCTTCTCGGGATCCTGGACCGACTCATGTTGAAAAACACTACCCGCTCTAGCTATTGTATAGATCTCGGAGTCATTGCCCGTCTTGCCCGCGCTGCACATATCTTTGAAAGTCCCGAGGACATCCCTAGCCAGACTTGGCACAGCTGGGCTGTGATGGAGTCTCGTCGCCGGCAGTGGTCTCAATGGTTGGAGGGCTCCATGGAGTGACACTACTCCACTCCATGGGAAGGGCTGGAGTGGAGGAGAGGTCCTACTCCAATGGTGTGGA
>SWBH01000112.1:0-20721 GCA_024195465.1 Aureobasidium sp. EXF-8845 | reverse complement strand
ACACCAGAACCGCAGCCTAAGCGGCGCAGGAAGACGTGGTCAATGGACGACGGCCCCAGCCCTCGCGATGTCGACGCAACCCCTCGAGCTGCGACGATCCGTACTCTTGCACAGCAGTCCTTCGACTCCAGATTGTCTAGCACGACCTCCTCACAAGCCTCGGACATATTTCGTGGCTCGAAGAGGTCACGATCAGGCGCCACCAGCCCGTCTAAGCGCGCGATACTCCGCGCGCTTCCACAGTCAATCCATCTGCACACCTACGAGGAGTCTGTTGTGCACCTGAATTCCCCTCTAGGGTTCAAAGAGCTCGTAGACAAAATCCTCGACTATGCACAAGGTCTGAGTACAGTTCCCAGACGAATTCAAGGTTCGTCTGCTGCACACGAAATTAGTTACTCCATATCCTGCCCTGCTGACACAACCCGTGTTCATGTAGGAGAACTTATCGCATCACTCAGAGCGAAGGTTTCGCCGTGAAGACCTCTATTACGACCACAATAACGACCGTTCGCGCCTCGGTGGTGCCCCAACGCTGGATGATGTCGACCGAATCGCTAACAAAGCGTGCGAGCTGAGCGAAGATGCGGAGTCCGAGGCTGCTTGGAACTGTTTTGTTCATGGGCCCCTCTGCATGCTCGCTGAGAGCTTCTCACTGCATAGTCAATCTGTGTCCGTCAAGAACATGTTCGTCTTACAACCCCTCCATCTGTTCCGCGGCACTGACAAGTGGTAGTGTCCACGCCACTATAAGCCCAAGCTTACTGACCCCGGCAAGTCAAGACGGTCAACCTATTCGCAGCAAGATGGTTGACTTCGCCATCTTCCTCCGTCCGAATGAAAAACTTGCTTCTGCTCTGCTGCTCACTGGCGAATACATCGATGGCGGTGTCCGGTCCTTCAACCACACAAGATATGGGCCTTTGACCAACAAACCTATCGCGGTCAGCATTGAAACCAAACCAAAGGGCGAAAGTTTACAGGAAGCTGAAATTCAGCTCGCTGTGTGGGCAGCAGCTCATCTCAGTCGCTTGCGCGACTTGCTAGACGAGAGCAAGACCGAAACGACTGATCTCCCCTGGCTTCCCTCACTTATTGCGCAGGGTCCGCAGTGGTATTTCCTCTTCGCGTCACGTAGTGATGCCGGTACAACTGTAAGTTCGTGCAATTCTCAAGAACTGACTGGGCATTACTGGTTGCCTCAGGACGTCTGGACGAAGATCGAATTTGGTAATGCAAGTACAAGGCTTGGCGTCTTGAAGATTGTGTCGGTACTGCAGCTGCTCTTCGAATGGTCCGAGACACGATATCGGCCCTCGTTCGAGGAACACGCTCTATTTGAGGGTTGAATCCGCATCAAGGTTGGGTCGGCTAATCATGGCAAGGCGTAACATAGTTTCTTGTAACAGATAGGCTTTGGCGACTTGTCTTTTTCCGTGAATGCATTCCGTTAGGAGTACATGAAGTCGTGGAGTATGGTCTGCAGATCTGAACCCTATGCTTTCGTTCGCTCCACTGGATGGTCGATACGATATCGACCCGGAGTCGAATGATACGATGGCACACATATGCGGACCTCTGGAGCATAGTCCTCATTTCTGTTTGCATGTGGAAAGAGCGTACGATCTCTCAACCTCTACCATGACTCTTCGTTCTCAAATGGGGTGGTCGCGGCTTCTTGATGCAATCGTTCGCTGGAAATCTTGATAGGCACATTTGAAAAGAGCAAAAGCATGACACAAGCAATCAACAACATCTACTACAGTGACTCATTGTGTATCTGAGGCCGTCGGACGAAGGCCAATCGAAGCGTCTTGTTTGCGTGGTCGAAGTTCCTTTTACTCGACCTGAGATACTAGCTTAGCTCCTGTTGATGGAGAAGACGAAGAGGTCGCGTCTTGTGAGAACTGAAGATTGGAACACTCAAACACAGTGGCCTTATTGTCGGCCACCTCGTCGCCACATCTAGACCTCGTGGGAACAGTTCGTAGCGTACTGAGGCGTTGCGCTAAACGGATGGTAGACTTGTGCTCGGGCCCAAGTGCTTTCTCGTACCCTGCTAGTGCTCGTGTGTACATCTGCCCTGCCTCTGCAAGCTTGCCCTGGTCAGAGTAGAGATTGGCTAGGTTGTTAACTGTGTGGAGTGTGGACGTGTGCTCTGCTCCGAGCGCTTTCTCCTTCCCTGCTAGTGCTCGCTTGTACATGTGCTCCGCTTCTGCAAGCTTGCCCTGGTCAAAGTAGAGCATGCCTAAGTTATTGACTATCATGAGTGTATCCGTGTGCTCTGCTCCGAGTGCTTTCTCCTTCCCGGCTAGTGCTCGCTCGTACATCTGCCCTGCCTCTGCAAGCTTATCCTGGTCAGAGTAAAGATTGGCTAGGTTGTTGACTGTGTTGAGTGTGGACGTGTGCTCCGCTCCGAGTGCTTTCTCGTACCCTGCTAGTGCTCGCTTGTACATGTGCTCCGCTTCTGCAAGCTTGCCCTGGTCAGAGTAGAGAATACCTAGGTTGTTGACTGTCATGAGTGTATCCGTGTGCTCTGCTCCGAGTGCTTTCTCGTACCCTGCGAGTGCTCGCTTGTACATCTCTTCTGCTTCTACAAGCTTATCCTGGGCAGAGTAGAGCATGCCGAGGTTGTTAACTGTGTTGATTGTGGACGTGTGCTCTGCTCCGAGTGCTTTCTCGTACCCTGCTAGTGCTCGCTTGTACATGTGCTCCGCTTCTGCAAGCTTGCTCTGGTCAAAGTAGAGCATGCCTAAGTTATTGACTATCATGAGTGTATCCGTGTGCTCGGGTCCGAGTGCCTTCTCCCTCCCGGCTAGTGCTCGCTTGTACATCGCTTCTGCTTCTGCGAGCCTGTCTTGGCCACGGTAGAGAATGCCTAGGTTGCTGACTGTATCGAGCGTGGACGTGTGCTCGGGCCCGAGTGCTTTCTCGTACCCTGCTAGTGCCCGCTCAAACATCGTTTCTGCTTCTGTCAGCCTACCTTGATTGGCGTAAAGGTTGCCTAAGTTGTTGAGTGTAGCGAGTGTGGACGTATGCTCGAGTCCGAGTGCTTTCTCCTTCCCTGCTAGTGCCCGCGTGTACATCGCTTCTGCCTCTACAAGCTTGCCCTGGTCAGAGTAGAGTATGCCGAGGTTGTTGACTATCATGAGTGTGTTCGTGTGCTCTGCTCCAAGCGCTTTCTCGTACCCTGCTAGTGCTCGCTTGTACATCTGCTCCGCCTCTGCAAGCTTGCCCTGGATCTTGTAGAGCATGCCTAAGTTATTGACTGTCATGAGTGTGGACGTGTGCTCTGCTCCGAGTGATTTCTCGTACCCTGCTAGTGCTCGCTTATACATCTGCTCCGCTTCTGCAAGCTTGCCCTGGTCAGAGTAGAGAATACCAAGGTTGTTGACTGTGTTGAGTGTATCCGTGTGTTCTGCTCCGAGTGCTTTCTCCTTCCCGGCTAGTGCTCGCTTGTACATGTGCTCCGCTTCTGCGAGCCTGTCTTGGCCACGGTAGAGAATACCCAGGTTGTTGACTGTCATGAGTGTATCCGTGTGCTCTGCTCCGAGTGCTTTCTCCTTCCCGGCTAGTGCTCGCTTGTACATGTGCTCCGCTTCTGCGAGCCTGCCTTGGTCGGCGTAGAGATTGCCTAAGTTGTTGATTGTCATGAGTGTGTTCGTGTGCTCTGCTCCGAGTGCTTTCTCCCTCCCGGCTAGTGCTCGCTCGTACATCTCTTCTGCTTCCATGTATCGGTCTTGAGCTGCGAACATGCCAGCCAGATCCTCATATACCCATGTCTCATCAACGTCTATCGCTGCTGTTGTCTTCGACTTCATGCCGCTGAGAATCATCTCACCGTGGGGCAGGAGTCTTTTTTGGAGAATCCAGTACTCCTCCGCGCTCTTGGAGGGCACCATACCCCCCACTATGTATACCGCTAGGTCCCGAAATGAGTCTCTCTCAGCCTCGCTTCTGCCCAAATACCGGCACCATGAGTGTAGAACGGAATGCATAGCGTAGCTAGCTGTCTCTGCCCTACCTTCAACTAACGAGTACTTCATGAGCAGCGCCAGAGCGCGATCAAACTTTAGCCTATTTTGTGCCAACACTGTCAGCCAGCTCGGCACGGAAGTTTCTGCTCCAAGCTCCTTAGCACAAGCTATAAGCTCATACCAAAGATCGCCAGCATAGAGGAAACTCCAGAGTTGTAACAGGTTGCTGGCTTCCTCGCTCTGGCTCTTTACTTGTTCGTAAGATATCTTCCAGGTCGTCAACACACTGCTTTGGGCATACTCTTGAAGCGGATACCCGTCTTGTTGTTCCATCAAATCCTTCCACATGCTGTCGTAGTACTCCAGGTATTGAACGATGCTCACAGCTGTCTGGCTGATGTAGGCGGCCGCCTGTGTCAGAGCAAGAGGAAGTCCGCTTAGCCTCTCCAAGAGTGCATCGACGCTTCTCTCATCTTGCACTATGATTGTAGGTTAACTTGAGCTCAGTCACTCGACCGATCTGTTATCGTTAGGCTGTCATCATACCTAGCATGTTTTCTCCAGCTATGGCTTCCAAGATAGCTCGACCTTGGTCACGATCAACTTCAGTAAGGCGTACGCTGTTTCGGGGCGACGTCAGTGTCGATAGCCTGCTCGTAACAAGCATATTCCCATGATCTGCTGCTGGGAAATACTGCTTGACATCATAGGCCAGAGAATCCTTCACTTTGGTGGTGTGATCACGGTCAACGTTGTCGATGACAAGAAGCCATCGTTGGTTGGATGGTAGGGACAACCAGTCCAGTACACCTCGTACTATCGAAAGCTGGTCGGGACTGGCTTGTTCCGCAGCTTGGATTAGAGCGAGCGGTACCTCGGCGGCAGGAAGTCTTGTAACGACGTCTATAAAGGATCGTTGCAGCGCATCCTCAGACGATCCATCCAGCCAGAACACTGCGGTATACTTTTCTTGATATCGTCGGACAAACTCAATGCAAAGCTGCGTCTTGCCAATACCACCAAGGCCGTGAACGACAAACATCTTGCGTCGAGTGAATTGGAGTTGTTGAGAGAAGAAGTACTCCTCCAGCTTTTGCATATCATTGACTCTTTGCACGAAGTGATCGATGGCGGGAACACCCTTCAGACTGAATGGGACTGTATGCTTTTCTTGAATTCACGATGTTAGCGTTGGTGGACGGACAGTGTTTGGCGTGCTTGCGGGAAGCGACTTGATGCTTGCCTTGATCTAGGTATGACACGCATTAGAACCCGAAATATCATTAGAGATGTAGACGTACACGAGGGAATCTACGTACACTTGGAGCGTGCTCGCAGCATTTCTGGCGATGCTTTGGCCATCTTATCCACCACTTCGGATACTGTTAAAAAATCCTCCTCAGTAGGCTTGCAAAACTTGTTCATGCTGAAGTGATTGCGCTCGAGCGAGTACTTCTCAGTTGCCTCGGAAACGTCGAGGCAGCCTGAGCTCTCACTGACCATGAACCTCTACACATGCTGTTAGCTGAGTTTTCCAGGACAGAAGAACGAACGTGACGACGGGCGGGACATTATATGATGCAGCCCACACAGTTACATGCTTACCGTTCTGCGCTGCTTGCCCACAATACCGCCAACGTTGCTAGGCTGCAATTCGAAGAAGCACGCGATTTGCGCCTTGTTTGGCAGCAACCGTGTCTTTCCAAACCCGTCTATCATGTCCTGCAGCAATTCATTGCCTGGATCCAGTATCTTCAGCACCTCAGTGTGCACCTCCTCCTGCTCATACTCGCTCAACGCTGCCTGCAGCATCTCACTCTGGCTCATACCCTCGGCACCGCGGAAGGGCGTGCCAAAGAAGATCAAACCCGTGGTAGATCGGAAGATGCCCTGCCATTCTTTGGGGTCGTGATAAGCGTCTAGAAGTGCCTGTACTCTCCAGTCAGTCGTGGGACTCGCACGTCTGAACAAGCTCGAAAGGTCTGATGGTGGCGCTGACCTTCAGTACTGCTAGCCCGCCGAAACAGTGGGCGAGGAAAATAAGTGGTCTGAAGGGGAACTCCTACAAGCTTGCGTTTTAGCAACGGTGGTAGTAATGCGGGGAATTGCGCTGCTTCACCTTCCTCGTCCGTTTGAGTGCTATCAACAACCGGTGCGCAACGCGCGATGAGTTTTGCTTGATTGCGCTTGGACCGAACCACTGTGACTTGTAGCCATATCTCATGATACGCGCGTTCGGAACGACTTTTGGTAGCATGGCTGGGTCGCTAAGCCAGTTGACATAGCTTTTCGGGTCTGTCACATCGAGGCCAGCTTCGCGAAGTTTGCACCAGGTGTCGTCCGGATGCGCTCCGATACCATGGACGGCGACGATGCTGAGCTCATGTCAGAACTGTGCATGCACGTTGGTGATGTGATAGTATTTGGGCAGGACTTTACTCCACAACGTCGTTGCTCTCAGGCTCAGCCAGCTCGGGCTCGTACAGCACCTTGAAGCCGGTGTCGTCATCAGTCACGGCTCGAACCTAGCTCCCGTCAGCACTACTTAAAACAACACCCTGGACAACTGACCATTTTCGAGTGAAGCACGGGGGATTTTGCTGGTGTTTTGTGCGCTGTGTCATGGATGAAGGAAGCAGAGAAGTGATCACAGATTCGAGGGGTATTTGGCTGACTCAAATATTGGCTGACCCCGAAACACAGTGCCGACCTGCCGCACTCAGAGAGCGCTATATGCAAGCCTCTATGCAACCATGCGTAGCGCACGGATGAACAAGCCCCCCACCCCCTCTCCCTGCTGAGTATGACTGAACTTGCCTACAGGTATAATTCATCGCAGCAGCACTTTTGCTGCTGATGGGCATTATGTATAGATGCATCTTTTCCTAGAGACATTTTATGATTCCCAGGACTGTAATAATCGTCAGCGGAAGTATATAAGCACTGTCAACTAACCATGTGATGAGGCATTGTTTTGGATGTGGTATCGCCTCGCCTTGTCGAGGCTGTGCGTGGCTTGGGTGAAAGTCGGGCACGTCGACTTTCGCCGCATTGTGCTTCGACGCCACTACAACAATTATGAACTATGTTTGTGTTTCTAGCCGCTCAATCTAGCAGTGCCAACTCCAGTGCTTACCTAGATAAAGCCTGGCCCCCTCATCGCCCTAAGCAATCCTTCCCAGCACCTTGACAGCAGAGAAGAGTAAGAAACAGTACCGTCAGGATCTGATCTTCATACGACCATGTCAACCACAGCACATGAGGCATATCTCCAGAAGTTCTACTCGTCTCTACCCCAGGATCAGGTGAGCATGATCGATAAAGCGCGCTCAGAGTCACGTTCGAGCGCACTGGCTAGTTTCCACACCATCCGCGAACAGAGACCATTTGGCTTGGAAGAATTATGTCAGGTCACAGATCTCAGCCACTCAGAAGGTGTCGTAATTATCATTGAAAACATCGACCAACATTGGATCGCCAATCTAGGTGTCGCGTGGGAAATTCACCCCTTCTTTTTTGCTAGACACGCTCGCGATGTCGAAGTGACATCGTCCATCTGGCAAGCCATTTTCGGGAATACAGTAGCGGAACAGAAGAAGCCAAGCGAAGAACATTGTCCTACGTACTCCTACTGGCATATTGATGGATTTCGCGGATACAGCAGATACTCAACTTCGACTGCGGAAGATCCTAGAGATACAAATTGGATACCTCGACTCTTGACATGGGACAACAGTTATGGATGGCAAGCCAGCACCCGTATGTCTTGTTACGTGAGGCACGACTTGCCACAACCGATCCGTGAGTAGAGTTTTGATTTGTATTCACCGGCCTCGGTACGATCTCGGCTGAATCCTTATGACAGATCTGTTCCTCATCGATGCTCCATTACATCGATCGAGAGGGAAAGCGGTGGGAAAGCAGGCATCGACGAGACTTCATCTACCGCTTGCCAGAAACCGGGGTGGTTTGGTCATCCCGGGTTTGCACGGAGATTACAGCCACTCCCTCCAAGAGTCACTACAGCGATTTTGTTCTCATTATTGGCACCTCGACGTCCTTTTCGGAAGTGGGAAAACATGTTTGTCACCCACGACCTTCTTCCATCTGTTGGCGTCATCGTTATGGGAAGACAACCTGCGCCTTCTCGACGACAACATAAAACGAATTGCCTTCAACGACATCAGGAGACCAAGCAGACTGATCAATGACCAACTCCACGACCTCCGAGAAGCGTTGATCTCTCTCAGGGAGCAGGTGATCATGACCACCAAGTGGATGCCGTCGTCTGTACAGGACGAGCTCGAGTCAATCCAGCGGACAATAGAGAGTGCCGCTCAGTCAAAAGACCCCCAAGCACGTACGTATGTGGGCTATCCTCGTACCACTCTACAGGATATACTCGAAAGGTGCACCACTCTCGAGCATTTCTTGATGGACTCGTTCCACCTCCTTGTCAGCTCGACAAGTGTATTGAATGCCGAAACGGAGATGGAGCAAGCGAATCGCAGTCAGCGGCTGACACAGCTGGCTTTCCTGTACGTGCCATTGTCCTTTGTTACAGGCATCTTCGGGATGAACGTCAAGGAAATCAATGGTTCTCCGTTGTCCGTGTGGGTGGCAGTCGTCGCCCTCGCAGTCACGGCAGGATGCACAGCCGCCGTCTTCATAACTGCTCAACAGTAAGAGACATTTTTTGCTAGAGCTAAAGGTAGAAAGTCCGACATCCAGTCCTCGCAAGGATGAACGAGCACAATTTGAGCGTTGGAATCGCAACACTCCCACGACTGATGATCTAGGCTTTTGAGACATATCCGATGCACCTACTGCTTTTCTACTTCGGTCGTTCGTTGCCTGATCATCCCAGTATGTCTGGCTACTTCTTTGTCCTCAGAGTGGTGGACTTTGTGCTTCTATGTGGTGGAGGTGCGCGTATGCTGGATATGTCTGTATCGCCAGTGTTCGTCAAATTGCGCTTCGTTGTGTGATGGTGCCATTGACTCATTTTGGGGTTGCTAGAAGTTTATGTGCCGCCACTCTGCTGATGTCTACCTTACGGGTTGTTGTTCTTACAACGCGCGATTGTATGTTACTGTGATAGTCGATCTCATCAGTTTTGCCATCTCACTTCAGTGTGTTTCTTACATGGATTTCCTTGTTTCCATCTGACATCCTGCTTCGACGGTTGACCTTCCTTACAATCCGTTAATCCGTCAACAATATGATATAACATGATTTTTCAACCTGTTTATCGTGCAAAGAGTATATTTGTACCCATTTATTAGACTTTTTTTTCCAATTGCTCTCGCAAAATTCGTCAAGGTCATCATCTCAACGCGTGGGTGGCTCGGGTTTACTCTAGCAGAATATCGCCAGGGTCGTCCATTCGACAACATCTTTCCAACTTTTTTCGTGCACACTGTTCATCAAAGCTCGATGCACTGTCACATGAATTCACAAATTCCCGCTCATTCAATTGTCTGGTCAGTCTGTGCATACCAGCCCGCATGCCATCAAGACGGTGGGCAGCAACACGCGCGCAGCAAGCTGACCTGCAACTATGCTCACTCGCATTGCATCTGAACATGTGACCTATCTCATTCACCAAGCAGAGAGGGAAGAGGTGGCCGTTATTGGCTGCGCTGTGCTTGGATGCATGAGACTTGCATGGTGGGCGTCTCGAACGCGGCTGGCCGATGCATGTACTGAGCAATAAGTATTGCATCGGGTCTTCCTATCGCATCCTTCCCAGGATGGAGCAGCCCCTCACCTTTTAGATCTTCCAACTGTTCTGTGTACACGCAACCGTATAATAACCGTAGAACTCTCTTCTATATATCAATGGTTGGTGACCGGATGTGCTCTCATGAGCGATTTAAGACGATCTACAGTGACGCTTACGTCATAGCTAGGTTCGAGCTGTGACCGAGGACGATACCGGGCTCAGAGTCCTGCGAGCGCCTCATCATAACATCTCCACAGACAATGACGGAACTAAGAATATCGAGTGATATCTCACCCTATCGCACTCCGTACCGGTACGCGAGTGCTGACATGATCCTAGCATTGTGGCCGTTCATGGCATCGGAGCTCATCCAGACGACACGTGGTGCAAGAACATCGCGCCCGACGGCCAAGATAAGCAGTATGTCAACTGGCTGGAGAGTGAGGAGATGCTGCCCAGCATCGCGCCGCAAGCACGCATCATGAGATATGGATACGAATCACAGTGGTTCGGCGACAACAGGAGCAGTACCGTCCGGCTGCGAGCGTCGACGATCGCAGACCAGCTGCTACACGAGCTCAACTTCGAGAGGGAGGCAAGTTCAGTTCTGGCTTCCGCGAAGTGTGTATGCAAATATATGGGGGCTAACCGGGTTTTTTGCACACAGGACTTCCCTTATCGTCCCTTGATCTTCATTGCCCACTGCTTTGGTGGTCTTGTAGTGTTAAAGGTGTGTCGACGCCTGTAGACCGAAAAGACGATGCGGTCTGGCTGACGGTTTCAGGCACTAAGACAAGCCCTTGACAACCAGAAAAAATGGCCTGGCGTCTTCGCATCGACCACGGGACTCGTCTTCTTCGGCACTCCGTTCAGAGGCACAGAAGGCATGAAGCAGAGTGAGATGGTCCAAGCGGCTCTCAGCCAGTACTCCACCAATATCCAGGGCGAGTCACTCCGTATACTCGGACCAGGAGATGAGTTCCTGCAAGAGATAGTGGACAAGTTTCTCGAGACTCGGTCAAGATCGCACCCTGCTCCGGTAGCATGTTTCTACGAGACAAAGTCAAGCAATGTTGGAGCGATTGTTGGAGGAGTGGCTAGACAGGTGAGTTCCCTTGCGGTCGGTATAGGACTGATCTTAATGTCTGTCGTCAGGAGTTTGTCGTCAATGAAAGCTCAGGTTGTCTCGATCACACAGATTCTGTCGAGAAGTACCCTCTCGCACGCACGCATTTTGAAATTAACAAATTTGGAAAAGCGACGGAGCCTAGTTACAAGCTGGTATCTCGTACCATCAAGAAGATGGTAGCGGCAGCACCTGAAGTCCTCGCTGCTCGAAGCCAATGTAATTGATTTTCTCCTCCAAACATCCATAAAGACTCAGACTTCACTCTCCTTGGATTTGGTACCAGAAGGGTTTGTGCTAGTCTGAACAGCATGGGAACACAATGGGTATAGACAATTCTGACGTATAGTCCTTCTAGATCGTTATAAGCACTGCATATCGTTCAGCCTCGAAGGCCTACAGTCCGTATCGAATTTTATCGAGCGTGAAAAAGAGATGCAGGCTATAGAGGAATACTTTTTTGCCGAGAAGCAAGCTGTTCCGTACAGCCCAACAAGACGGAAGACCTTCTTGCTTCACGGCCTCGGCGGCATGGGTAAGACTCAGCTGGCAGTCGCCTTCGCACGGAGACACCAACAAAGGTTCAGTGCAATACTCTGGATGGATGGATCTTCGATAGATCAGCTGAAGCAGTCATTCGTAGCCGTCGCTTCTAGGCTTCCCCAAGATGAGCTTACGGCGAACGTCTTGGAGAGTCTTCAAGCTGACAAGCTTGACGCGGATGTAATAGTGAGAGGGGTCCGTCGATGGCTGTCTCTGCCGTCCAACAAGCACTGGCTGCTGATCATCGACAACATTGACCGAGACTGGAGCGCCAAAGAACATGACTCCCTAGCATTCAATCCCAGAAAATACTTACCGCAAGCGGATCATGGGTCAATTCTTGTCACAAGCCGGCTAGCAGAAATGGAGGATGGGTTCGAAGAAAAACTGTATATCGACCGGGTAGATGATGCGCAAGCACGAAGCATGCTGGAAAGTAGCGCGGGCAAGGAGCTAGAGGGTACGTTAAGAAGCAACGCCGGTTGTATCAGGCTTTACTGACTACTCTCGACCATCTCGTAGATGCTCAAGTCATCATAGACAAGCTGGACCGGTTGCCGCTGGCCCTCACTCAAGCCGGCTCGTACCTGCGACAGACGAATATGAGTTTAACATCGTACATTAAGCACTATGACAGCACATGGGAAGATTTGATGGAGAAACAAGGGCGATACCTCAGACGAGAGTATGGAGACCGCAGCAGCATCTTGACGACGTGGACGATCTCGTTTGAGCAGGTAGCATCCGAGAGCAAGGAGGCGGCCAACTTGCTGAAGCTGTGGGGTTTCCTTGATCACAAAGACCTCTGGTACGGACTTTTCGCCTCTGTCTGTGACAAGAAGGACTATATCGAAGTGCCCGAGTGGCTGGCTGTACTTGCAGAAAGCGAGCTCGAGTTCGATTCAGTCATTGGCCTTCTCAGGCGCTACTCTCTTATCGACGTGGCGGGCCAACAGACAGAGAGCCACACTATCCATGCGGTGTTGCATACATGGTGCTATCACATCTCCGTCGGTGACGAGCAGAGGAGCATGCTCTTGCTTGCCATGAACATTGTAGCACAAGCAGTGCCCAATGAGTCTGACACAGCATACTGGACGTTGCTAAGACGCCTACTACCACATGGATTACATGTGTACGGAAAGATGAGTGTTCCGCAAACGCGACAAGATCGGACATTGTTTGATGAGGTTGAAATTCCAGCATGGACAACTCATGAACTAGGACGTCTGTTCGCTGCTCAAGTCAAGCCTAGGGAAGGAGAGGCAATGTACAAGCGAGCACTGGCAGTGGATGAGAAGGCACTCGGACCCGAGCACACGTCGACACTCAACACGGTCAACAACCTAGGCGCTCTCTACCGCGACCAAGGCAAGCTCGCAGAAGCAGAAGCGATGTACAAGCGAGCACTAGCCGGGCTGCAGAAGGCACCCGGGCCCGAGCACTTGTCTACACTCGACACAGTCAACAACCTAGGCGCTCTCTACGCTGACCAAGGCAGGCTCGCAGAAGCAGAAGCGATGTACGGGCGAGCACTAGCCGGGTACGAGAAAGCACTCGGGCCCGAGCACACGTCCACACTCAGCGTAGTCAACAACCTAGGCGCTCTCTACGTTGGCCAAGGCAGGCTCGCAGAAGCAGAGGCGATGTGCGGGCAAGCACTAGCCGGGTACGAGAAAGCACTCGGGCCCGAGCACACGTCGACACTCAGCACAGTCAACAACCTAGGCCTTCTCTACGCTGACCAAGGCAGGCTCGCAGAAGCAGAGGCGATGTACGGGCGAGCACTAGCGGGGAAGGAGAAAGCACTCGGGCCCGAGCATACGTCTACTCTCAGCACAGTCAACACCCTAGGCCTTCTCTACGCTGACCAAGGCAGGCTCGCAGAAGCAGAAGCGATGTACGGGCGAGCACTAGCGGGGTACGAGAAGGCACTCGGGCCCGAGCACACGTCGACACTCAGCACAGTCAACAATCTACGCCTTCTCTACCGCAAGCGGCACTATCCTCATGCTTCCTCGATCAACGAATCAGCGTGCAATATTCGACGGTTGTATTGAAGGAGGACAGATCTTCGCAGTTCATCGTTCCTGTCTCTCGCGTATGGACGAAATTGATCTGGCAAGGACTGAGCTTATGGAACACCTTGGCCACATGCTCCTGTTAGCGGGAAGCCTACAGGATGCCGTCGTCGCTTTAAAGCAGCAGATTATCAGCAGTCAAGAGGGTCTTTTCCATAGTAATGTGGTTTGCGACGGCTGTAAGAACCCGATTCGACTGCCGGATATTCACTTTGTCTGTGCATCGTGCAACGATGTCGACCTATGCCCTACCTGCTATCAGAGGCATGAGCTGGAAGGACAGTTAGACATGAAATTGCCAACATGTCAGAACCATGCCTTCTTAGCAGTGCCTCGCGAAGAGTAGTCGACTCTGCCTCCTGGAGTCGTTTCAACTGATGGCACTACTGCCAAAGAGTGGATGAAGAATTTGCTCGTATCGTTGACTGAGAGCAATGTAGAGACGTGACGTGCTGTAATACTGAAGCACAAACAGTCATAGTCCCTGACTCTTGCCTCTGTAAGAGATAGGAGAGAGTTTAGATTTCTCTACTGTCTTGCCAATCACTGAAGACACAATCTATCATACATTCAAAGGAACCTCGCGGACTTCCAAACTCTGCAAGGAAAGCGGTTGTCTTTCGATATCATCTCGTCGCATTCTAGATTGTATGGTGGATCGATTGGTCCTCCACTGCAACGAATCCAGCTCAGCTCACGATTCGATATGAACAGCTCTAAAGCTGCCAGGCTTGAGAAAAGACCATCATGAAACCTTGAGAGACCAAGCTCACATACATAGATATTAATACCTGGTCAGTGACTAAAACGAAGAGTCTCTTAAAGTGTCTGTCATAGTAGAGGTGACCGTGTAATCAGTGCGACCGGATGATGATGATTCCAAGTGCCAACAGCAGCTGTGAACAATGTTGATGATAAGTCAGAGCTCTAGCACCGAACATCCCATTCCGAGAACCTGCTAGGATTGATAGAGCGGTAGTAAGTCTAGTGGTCTTAGAAGTTCGAGTATCACGTTAAAACATCCTGATCTCAGCTTTGCTAGGTGATACTGCAACACTCCTTTATGCATATCTTTGATATACTCACGACCGCGTTAACGAGGTGAGTAGTGGGGACCTGACTAGAATTATCTCCACCAATTTCGACCATCGGACACATCGCCTCCCCGGAAGCTGCTGATTCGTCCAAGTATACTGACATATCCCTCAGGTCAATCTTGATTCCACCGCTCGTTTACAATACTCAATCTGTCCGAAGGTGGACTGAACTCGAGTAGAATGACCAGTGCGCGAAGCGTTGAAGTTTCAGACCAAACTTGCCCGGCTGAGCGTTCTGGAATGACACCCGTGAGCCCATCAACACAGAACTTGTGTCGGAACTCCCAGCCCAGAGGCTAACCCATGTCTGATCCATCTCTTACAAGTGTGTCCCAACCTAGGAACAACTGCTACAACGTGATATGTAACAGGCCCAGCATTGAAAGCAGTCCTCGATGAGCATGACGGACATTGGCTTGTTTAGTCATTACTTTACCAAACAATTCTACTGGCACACTTGATAAGGAAGCCTGAACATGGTGAGATCACTCTATGACAATATGATAGTATGGCCGTATGGCAGGGTGACAGTGTGATACGTCGCAACGCAGCTGCACACTGCACGATAATCTGGGAGCACGCCTTTCTCATCAATATGTGCAATTGTCGACACATGGGGCTTACATCGGAAAACCGCTGATCACTTGGATGAACGGCGACATCCCGAGCTAGGTGGCGGAGCCTCCGTGGTTATGCAGGGGAGTAGATGATGGATCGCTCCGAGGGGATGTCAGCTCGATGTGTGGTTGTAGGTGGAGGTAATCGCCCAAGCGAGGGTACTCCAAGAAGGCAGGGGCATCACCGAGCAGTAGGACTGGCTTGAGCAAGACTCAGACAGTGACGGCGATGATGAAGTGTCGGATTTGTTGTTTAGTGTTGCGAACAGGGCAAGTTTAACCATGATTGCTTACTATACGCCGCGTGGGAGACACGTTGTTCAGGCTGCAGCCAGCCAAGACGGGCAAACAGCGAAACCGCACAACCTGTGGCAGCGTGGACTCTTGCGACTGCCTGAGACGTGAAGTTTTCTAAGGCTGCAAGACTGCGACGACTATTCGCGTTATAGGTCGCATGACGCTTCGCCGTTATTTTGATCCCTCCAACACCATTATTCTGACAAACTTCTGCTCAGCACAATCGAAATTCAGAATGACGAGAACTCCGCGGAGCTCGTACAAATCGCTTATTAAGCTGCTCCACCACATCGCAAAGAAAACTACGGTACGCTTGAATATTGTGCAGGAAAGTTGGTAACGACGATAATACTATATTACCATTGGTAAAACGCTGATCCTGGACGCGTGTCTAGGGAACATGTTTTCGAAAGCCTGGTCGGCTTGCTTGTCTCAGCTGTCATCTGAGATTATACGACAAAACGTACAGCACAATCGTCAGAGCAGATTGTTGTCAAGATCTCATTCCCTCACTAGCGATCTGGTTGCGGCCGGAGCCTCTCGAGTTGATGCAAGGGTATCGGCTGCTTGCTCAGCCTTTATGACTGTGATGACCTTAGCATCTACCCTAGCTGATGTGGCATCGAAAGAGGTTTTTCAAAATCCGTCCATCAACCTGACAGTCGGCACAAGATTCATATGCCTAGCGTTCAGCAACTCAGCAACAGGATTGATTGTGCCGAATCTCTACCTACAATCAGCCTCTCCCAGCTTGCGGTGACTCATATTGACGGCATTGGTTGGAGTTTCGTATCTGAAGTTGAGACATTCCAGTTTTCAATTATGGTCGGAATGTGCTTGATAGTGTTGGCGTAATTGACGATGCTCTTACACAGCTTGCTTCCACCTGAGCGTCAGGCTCTGCTCAGAGCTAAGTTCTCGCTTAGCGTAGCTTTCTGTCCAATCTGTCAAGTATTACCATCAACATCGCGTTGCCAAGATGAACCTTCCAAAAAACTTCCAATCTGACGGAGAATCACAAGTTCGTGGAACCAACCGTAAAAGCTGTTCAGTCGTTCCAGTGTGCGGCGACCATATGTACAGTCAGCCTGCTCCTTCTTTTCCAACACACTGTCTTAGTATTCGCACTCTACAAAGCAGATTCTGAGACTCTCAACAGGGTCTCTGGAAATGACCGAGGAAGGTCAGTATCAAGTAGTCGAGCCGTCAATCTATACGTGGTGTTTCCAAGCGAAGAAGTTTACGCTGAGAAGAAATTAAGTATGCTTCGCGCTGCAGATGATGGAGCATTTGTATAGTAGCATAGTTCCACACAATGCATAGCCTGCGCGGCCGATGTATGACTTGTACACTAGCGATCATGCGGAGCAATCCAGGGGTATGACACTATCTGCGCATCTCAACGCCGTCCTAGGCCTTTGAACAGCGGAAGCCAGCGCGAAAGTCAAAGCACAGGCTCTCGTCAGAGTTATTCCTTGCCAGCCAACCAATCCAAATGGGATGTACGTAGGGTTGGACCTGCTAACAGTAGTAGTAAGCTGCCCATCCATACCTGATTTCAGCCAAAGTTATCTGCCAGTGTACTATTGCTCCTCAGGCGCTTCTTGCCTCCTCTCCCTTGGTCTGCTGCACAAACATCCCTTCCATACGGATGAGATGCAGGTTGATGCTAGCATATGCACGTCTCACTCATGTCATGATCGGATGCATTCCTCCTCTGCTCAATGAAGATGATCCTGAGCTCATTGATCAACAGGAAAAAAAGAGGACCTGGTCGTGGAAGATCTTGATGGCCCCATAGCGGCAATATTTTGATCCTGACAAGTGCGGTAAGACAGCATTAGAAGGAGCAAACCAGGGTAGCTGATTAGGTTCCATTCTTCCTTCGATTTTGTTTCTTCTGTGATTCACTGCACGCTCCTCTTGCAGCTTAGACCCTGCAATCTCAATCATCCTGACTATTTGCTTAGCTCTTCCAATACCTTCCTCCTTTCCATTACCACCACCGACTCATCCACTCCGATCCTTGGTAGTTCATGACTGCGAGTACCTTGTCGAATCCGATGGCTGCCAACCAGGACGATACCTCGAACCAGGTCCACAACAGTACGGTCAGAGGTCTATCAAGGCTCAAGAGAAATTTAAAGGATATGCTGCTATTAGCTTCGAAGAAAACCCCGAAGAGATCCCAATCACCAAGCTCGAATGGAACGAGCTCTGAAACCCCCTATCGTCTCTCGAGTGACAGTCTGCATGGTGGTTCTAGCGAGTCCCACATAGAATTACCACGAAAGCAAAACGATTCTATGGACTCCGTCGACGCTCGTTTCGAGACTGGAGGCAAGAAGCAGAAGCTGCTCCCAAACACACATGTACATCTACTTTCTTCCGCCCTCGAAAACCAAATATTATATCGTCAAGCTAGGACACCACCATGCGTACATGGAAGCTCTGATGATCTCGCCATAGGCTGTACCGGGACTTCTTCATATGACCTAGGAGATATAGCCCTCTCATTCACGCAATACGAGAAACTGCTTCCAACTCCCCCTCTAACACCCCCATCTTCGCCACCTCACCGTCCCGGTAGCCCTGTGAACTGGCAGCGGGCTCAGTTAGTCAGCTCGCATGGTGCCTCCAAAGAAAACATGCATCACTATGCATCCCGCTCCAATTCTGCTAGGAATCATTCTCAGCACTACAGCCTCGATTTCTCACCCTTCATTCAGGATAGAAGCACCCAACATTCAACGACCGTAGCGGTATATCCGTCAACTCTGTTGCAGCCTGGAGGGAATACAACTTATTGGACTCGAGAAGCGCCAACACCTCCTCCGTCGATTTCTTTTCCTGCGCTGCCGTCTGAAGCACAGGCAAAGCTAGCGAGATAGTGTTACGGCAGTGATACGTGTATGTTATCCATATCCACTATTAGATTAGATAGCGAACGAAATGAGGTCAAATTCCGTTCGCATTGCAATAGTGGCAATTTCTATGCCACCCCAGGCTTTTACATCAAGCTTCGGCTGTGACAGTGACATTCGCCACGTTTTTCCATCGTGCATCAAAATCTACAAACTATCTCGCAAAGGCATGGGTCACATCAACAGACATCCTCTTCTTGATTGTCCCATCTTCGCCGATTTTCCGCGTCTGGCTGTCATCGCTACAAAAACTCTCGCGCAGATGCTCAGAAGCCGCTGCCACCACGCACTTATAGGTCTCATTTCCATCATACGTGGCTTTCCTGACGACAATGTCCAATGTATTGAGCTCGTGCGTTTGACCGTCCGTGGTCTGATTGAAACCGCCGTAGCGAGCACTAAGAGGTTTGACGAAGGGAACGATGTGAGGCAAATTCGCTCCCACTATCGAACAGTTGACTTCGGTTTGCGCCCACGACGTGAACTTGGCAAGGTCCAGGATAGAATCAAAAGAGTTGCCGGAAGCTGGAAGCGTCGTCAAACGGAAGACTATGGGTATTATGTTGCTGACGACAGCATCAGTATGTTCCGAAAGACCGAAAATGAGCATCCATCTAGGTAAAGATTGGCTCAGACTGATGAGAACTTACAAGATCCGAAAACTGAAAGCCAAGAAGACTCCCGCTTTGGTCGAAAAGAGCATCTGTAGCTTCCAGAAGAGCATCATGGCCAACAGAGGGAGACGAATCTCGCTTGTTATACCACTCGTGCAATACAGCTGCCATCATAAGAGCTGAGGTTCGCGTCAGCTCTGGAGTCAGGTGTCAGAAGGAAGCCTTGGAAGTACCGTTCCTGGACAGGTTTCATCAAGAATGATCCATGGTTGTGACAGGGTGCACTGCAAAGCTAGAGCCATTGAGAACACACCAGTCCAGATGCAAATGAGCAGGATTGCTATCTTGAAGATCATCCTGTGGTTCCTGCTACCAACTAATTGCTGCAGCTGTTGTACTACAGACAACCTCGACAAGCCTATGCTGACTGTAGAGATTATGACGCTTAGTAGTATTTCTGGATTCGTGGACCTATCAGATAACGGCTGGAATGGAAATGAGTTTTGGGAAGATGCTCACCCGCTGCAAAGTGATCAGATGATCAATTGAGACGAGCCGTGCGGCTTTGCCAAAGCCTTCAGAACCAGCACTTAGTATTAATGTTGACTGAATGTAGAGCAGAGCCTAATCTGGGCGTCAGCCAAAACTAACGCGGAGCATGTCTGGAACGAAGAAAGACAAAAACAGACCATTGAGATAGCGAGAGAACAGTTCCCCCAGCTTTTGAGCGTACTCCTGGACCATAGCACAACAGTCCTGATGAGGGTAAAGAAGGTGCTTGTGACCAGTCCAAGGACCGTGGCTATGACGATCCACGCAGTATGGTCTTCGGGAGTGACAGTCACAAGCGGTGGACTCTGTTCTAACTTGCTGTCGGTTTCGTATAGTTTATCGCAATTACTGCCCTGTACTTTTTGGTTGCTTCCATATCGGGTGATCAAGGACCCGGCGGGTGACACTTTATGTGCTGGTGTGTACCGTTCCTCTGGACGACGCTGTCCTCCCCCGTTTCTCTCCTCGTTCTTCTCTGTCTCCCTTACCTCTGCTCTCTAGATATCCAGCCTCTCGGTCACACACGCGCTTCCGAGACTCCCCTCCCGTGTTCCCTCTGTTTCCGGCATAGAAACAAATTGTACATACCCTGCGATCTCCATGGAGCAGGACGATGATCACAAATATACTGTCAGGACGTGCGTTGCGGAAAGCCGAATGGCAGGTGCCAAATTCGACTTTGGAGTGCCGGAGGAGTACAGAGGGTCTGAAAAAGATCAACAAGATATGAAGATATTGGGCAAGGATCAAGTCCTACGCGTAAGATATCCTTGACTGCGAAAAAACCTTGGTCGCCAAACGTTCCATAGCGCAACTTCAACTTCCTCACGATGGTAGGATTTGCTAGTACTGTGATGACGACCTGGGAACTTATGTTGATGTAAGTCGGATTGGCAACTGCGCTCTTGTACTCTCCCACTGACTACTGTCTACAGTATGTTCACCTATGTTCTCACCGATGGAGGCACAGGCATCCTGTTTTTGGGGGTTCATCGTGGCGACTTGTAGCATGTCTCTCGTCTACGCAAGTTTAGCAGAGATGGCGTCCACCTCTCCGACAGCTGGTGGTCAATATCACTGGGTGTCGGAGTTTGCACCTCGAAAAAGACAAAAATTCTTGAGTTACATGGTCGGCTGGCTGACCGCAACGGGTTGGCAAGTCTACCTC
>SWBH01000111.1:0-20761 GCA_024195465.1 Aureobasidium sp. EXF-8845 | reverse complement strand
GATGTTCAGAGATGTTGCTGGTCGTATTGGCAGTATTGTCGGTATGATTCCTCAGACTCAGGATGGTGGAGCTTTGGTCTTCAAGGAGTCTTATGGTGTCATTCTGGGTATTGCTCCTTGGAATGCTCCCTACATCTTGGGTTTGAGAGCCGTCATTTACGCTCTGGCTACTGGTAACACTGCCATTCTCAAGGGAAGCGAGCTTTCTCCTCGTTGCTTCTGGGCTATTGGAAGTGTCTTCCACGAGGCTGGTCTGCCCGCTGGTTGTCTCAACGTCTTGTACCACCGTCCTCAGGATGCCGCCGCCGTCACCAACAAGCTTATCGAGGCACCCGAAATCAAGAAGGTCAACTTCACCGGAAGTACCGCTGTTGGTGCCATCATTGCCGCCAAGTCTGGCGAAAACCTCAAGCCCTGTCTTATGGAGCTTGGTGGCAAAGCATCAGCTCTTGTTCTCGACGACGCAGACATTGAGAACGCCGCTTTCCAATGCGCTCTGGGAGCTTTCGTCCACGCCGGTCAAATCTGCATGTCTACCGAGCGCATCGTCGTCCACAAGTCCATCCTTGAGCCATTCTCAGAAGCTCTCAAGGGCGCCATTGCAAAAATCTACCCTGACTCTGGTGAAGCACCTATCCTGGTAGCCAAACCTGCAGTTGAAAAGAACCAGAAGCTTGTCAAGGATGCTGTAGACAAGGGCGCCAAACTCCTCTACGGTGATCTCAACTCCAAGGAGACAAACTCACACCGTCTTCGTCCGTTTGTCGTACAAGACGTGACCAAGGAGATGGATCTCTACTACACCGAGTCTTTCGGCCCCTCTGTATCTCTCCTCACTGTTGATTCAGATGATGAAGCAGTAGATTATGCCAACGACACTGAATATGGTCTTTCTGGTGCCATCTTCACCAAAGATCTACAAAGAGGTATCAGACTTGCCAGACAGATTGACAGCGGTGCTATTCACATCAACCAAATGTCTGTGCATGATGAAGCTGGTCTACCTCATGGTGGTGTCAAGAAGTCTGGTTGGGGACGTTTCAACCACGAGTATGGCCTTAACGAGTTCTTGAAGCTCAAGACTGTTACCTTTGCTGGTGATTGGTGAGCTTTGGCTTTTGAAACTATTTAGATACCTTGATGTCGTTTCTTTGTATATACCAGAATGTAGTATGTCGCATACAAAGAGCGTTTATGACTATCACGGAAGGGTATCAGTCTGCTGCAGTGTCGAAGCTGTCCTTACGTGCTCGATGCAAAGGATGTGCACAGTCGACTCATGCACATGTTTCATAGTTTATGTAAATCTTGGATGGCATCTTCAGTCCGAGCTTCAGCGTCACAAATCACCTTCGTCACCATCGCGCTGGCAGAAACGATGGACTTGAGACCACATTGCTACTGGAGAGGAAGCTACGACTTTGCATAGGCACTGCCGTAATTCACTCCTTCCAATCACAACATCATGTCCTCAAACAAACCCTTCAAAGCCGCTCTCATCGTTGTCGACCTCCAAGAAGACTTCTGTCCACCAGTGAGTCGTCCCCACCATTCAGTCGCGCGCTCAGACCCGCGGCGTTACCCACGCGCACACAAAATCTTCTTTGCGCCAAACTCGTCCTTTGATCTTTCTTTTTCACTCCTTGCGACCAACATGCACGTCCCGAAATCTCTGACTCCGTCTGTAGAATGGCAGTTTGGCAGTCACTGATGGCCGGTCCATCGCTCCCGTCATCAACGACCTTCTCAGACTACCATGGGCCCTTCGAGTAGCGACAAAGGACATGCATCCTGAAGATCACATCTCTTTCGCATCCAACCACCCTCCGCCGAACAACAAGCCCTTTGAGTCATCCATCACAATCTCCAATCCTCACAACCCCGACGAGACACAAACCACGCAACTATGGCCCGTCCACTGTATCGCTGGCTCGTCGGGCAGTGACTTGATCCCCGAACTCGATGTCAGTCAATTGGACGATGTCGTAGAGAAGGGTCAGGACAAGAGATTGGAAATGTACTCGGCTTTCTGCACACCCTTCCTGAATCCAAAGATTGTGGATACTGGTTTGGCAAACACACTGAGACAAAAAGATATCACACATGTTTTTTGCGTGGGCTTAGCTGCGGACTTTTGCGTCAAAGCTACTGCTATCGATGCTGCCAAAGAAGGCTTTGAGTCCTTCGTCGTCCGCGAAGGCACAAAAGGTGTCGACCAAGGCGATGAAGCTGACAAAAAGCTTGTCAAAGAGCTCGCAGAACACAATGTCACAATGGTGGGTGTCGATGGACCTGAAGTCGCAGAGGTCAGAGACCTGAAGTAGACTTGTCAGGTCCAGCTTCAAAACAGGTATGTGATTACTCTTCTTTGCTTCTTCAACAACCCTCGCCCCTCTTAACATGATGTTTTTACAACACGAAAATCAAAATCCCTGAGGGTTGTTACGATTATCACTCTGGCGATCCGAGGATTACAACCTTTTACTCTGATTGTCTTCCAACCACTTTGATTTTTCACGAGATTCTTGAGCAATGTACCAGAAGCTGACTTGCATCACAGAAAGATCTTGCTATACTCTCAGCTAGACACCTAATGGTAGGTCAACTACTTTCACAACTCCAACCACCCGAGCCGAGCAACGACACATACAAATATATAGAACAATCGTTTCTCATATGATGATAAAAAAGTATAGAGTCAAGCACTGAGTTTACTCACTTTGGTACTCTATAAGGGGCCGAGGCTGAGTGGCGTTGATGCTACGTACGAAATCTGAATTGAAACAATTTCTAAATCTTTACATCTTTTCTCCAAATGTCTTCTCTGTGTAGTGATTTATCCGTGATTGCGATGATGCTTTTGATGAACTGCAAACTCGTCATGTCTGACATATTGTTCTGGAGCTGTAGGAAATATTCTTTTGGTGTATGGGGTTTGCCTAGCCTTGCCTTGCCATTGAGTATTGAGCTGCTCGACCGTAGTCGGAATGTGTATGTAAAGACATCTCGCAATCAATTTGTGTATCCGTCACACTCGCCATCACTCTCAATCCACCATCTCCTGATCCTCACTCAAAGCAACCTTTTCCATCCCCTCAATAATCTCCTCCTGCAAGACTCTATCTGCAGTTGCCGCACCCCTAACCTCCGCCTCTTCTCTACTCACACACCCATCCGCCTCCACAATCTCCCTCTTTCCCACAAAAACTTTACACCTCCATTCTCCTTCTTTATCACAAGAAGCAATATACTCAACACACTTTTCATTTGCCATCAGACCTAATCTTTCCTTCGAAAATCCTACTTGTACGCCTTCATCCAGAAATCGATCTAGAAGTTTGAATAAGCCTAGTTTAGTGATGAAAGCTACACAAGCAGAGAGATTGCCGCGAGAATCGATGTAGATTGCTCCTAGCACTGATTCGAGGATGCCTGAAAGCCATTTACATTTATGGAGACCCAGACGGAGGAGATCGGGCCATGGGTACTCGTGACTTGTATCCAATTGCTCAAGGATGGAAGTGCGAAGGGAAGAATATCTTTCAAACACTACTTGTCGTTGTTTTTGTACACTTACACCACAGCGAAGAAATAAGTGGAGGTAGTAGAGATGTGGTGATTCCTCTAACCCTACTTCACCTGTTTCTGACACTGTGGGTTCGAGACGAGGGACAGGGAGGCAGAGTTCCAAACAGCATATTCCAAGGATATGAGCATTGGCTAGGGCTTGTCTCATCCTATGCATTTCATGGGTTTTCAATGCTGGGTCTGCTGCAGAGAAGATAGCAGGAATGAGGAGTTGGTCTAATATAGCATCACCCAAAAACTCTAGTCTTTCGTAGGAAAGGGTGTCGTTGGAGGAGAAGGAAGAGTGGGTTAGTGCTTCCGAGAGTAATCCTGGATTGGCGAATTCGTAGCAGATGAGAGTTTCGACTGTAGATAGCAATGGTGCGATGGAAGATAGAGTGGGCAATTGAGAGAGGAGTGTCGATAGGCAATCTGGATGGGAAAGCCATTGTTCTTTAGGGAGGAAGATGCGGATGCAATTCAATGCTCCTGGAAGGCCTTGATCGATGTAGGCAGCTCCGATTAGTGCTTCTACCACATCTGCAAGTGTTTTCGTACTTCTGTCTACTGTTTTGCTGCCGCTTGTTTGGCTGGTAGACATAATTGGTGGTTTCCAGTTATTTCCAGCGAATTCCGTCGTGGAGATGAATTCGTCCACTCCACTTCTCAAAGCTGCACGAGAGAGCGAGGCATTGCCGTTGGTACTTCCTTTTTCGGCCGTCAAGTAGCTTTCTGACCAGTCAGGGTGTTGGGCTGCTAGTTGGACGTGGGTGCAATATTTCAGAACCGCATCACCTAGATGTTCTAGTCTTTCGTAGCTGGCAGTGAAGTTGGCTGCTCCTGATGTAGTAGCTTCGACGATGAGTTGGAGATTCTTGATGCCCACAGGTTTGAGAAGTGTATCTCGCAGATGTGTAGCAAGGATAACAGTTTCTACTTTATGTAGAATAGACGGGATGCAGGCAGCGAAGGACGAATATCTTGCTGGTAATATGTTAACTGTACATTGCGAAGTGGCCAGTGTTTCTCGAGTCAGCTGGTTCTTCTTGGATTCTTCCGAAGGTCGAGTGAGGAAGTCGCGTTTCTTGGGGAATCTGGTGACTTCCAGTATTTGCTGACTTTGGCCTTGGATGCTTTGGAAAACATAACCTCGTCCTTGTTGTCCAGTAAATTGTACGAGGCCCAGATCTGCAGCTGATTGAACCGAAGAGAGGGCTTTCTAAGCTGGCAGGTTTTTGCTGCTGAGTGGTCCAAATTGATCTAATGACTCAAACAACACTGCGTATCTGCCCTTTGCAGTTGCAACATCGGCAGAAGAGAAAACCGAAAGAAGCATGGTCTCCGTATCTCGCTGTTTTCGGTCAATTTCCTCCTTGCTCAATGTGCACGGTTGACCAGGTCCAATCTTTACAACACCTCTCACCCACATGTTCCAATGAGGAGCGACATCCTCAATCTTCGGGCATTCAACAGGCAGGAACATTGCCATAGAAGTGCTGGGCTGTCCCTCTATCTCAAGCTCAACTGCATATCTGAGCCAAGAGTTAGGAGTGCCCAAGGACCAAGGATCAAGCTTTGGAGCAACTTTAACAAAACTAGGTCGGTCCTGTTTTGCTTGATCCCCGATTCGGACATGAGGAGGAAGCAAATGGTCGTTGAGCAGACCCCCGCGATGCAATGCTACACAAGCCTGAAACGCCGTATCTTTCATAGCTGCTCTTTCCGTCTTCCAACTGTGCGCACTGGTGACGGTTCGATACTTCTTATTCACAGTAGAAGGCAGAAGTACTTTTGCTGTAACCAAAACTTCTGCATCTGTGCGACACTCGAAAACAGGTCGATGATTGACGTTATTGCCGACCTGAAGGGCAGCGCAGAAATGATTGAGATGAGACTTAGCATTGTCAAGAGTGAGAAGGGCTCCAGTACTCGGTACTCCATACTTCCTGTCTTCCGATTTATGAATTTGCTCGAGTTGGGCTGCCAGTTGAGCATTTCTGTATTCATCCTCGTATGCCGCTTTCATCCGATCTTCCAGTTGATTCCGTTTTGCTGGTTCGCCTTTGCTGTCGTCATCGGCCAGCAGAATTATGTACTTCGAGTCCTTCTTTCTTGCTCTACCACGTCTTTGGACGAATGATACCAGATTGAGAGGGGTATCAAAGCAGATGACTGTTTGACACGAAGATATGTCGATACCTTCCTCGAGCACGCTTGTCGCAATGATCAGGTTCTTCTTGCCTATCCGGAAGTCATCTAGTATTTGTTGCTGGGCTTTCAAATCATTGATATCACCAATATTCGACTTCTTCTTCGATGAGTTGGAGCCGCCCACAAAAGTGTCAACATCGAATAACTTTGACATCTCCGGATTGGAAGAGATATATTCTGCCAGAGCGGCGACGACAGCTCTTTGCTCGACAAAAATAATACCGGTGAATGACGGTCCAGATTCTTCTTTCAAAATGTCCAGAAGCAGCTGGAGTTTGGGGCTCAGTGCCTCATCCGAACAGGCTTGATCAACACGGAGATTTGTCAAGAGTTTTGCAAGATGACTCTTCTCCTTGTCCGAGAGGTCTGGCATCCATGAGACGTCATTCTGTTGGACACCTGCAAGAAACTTGTTCCGACAGGCTTGAAAGTAAGTCTCTGCCGTTGACGGACTGATATCTCTAGCAATGACCTCTGCACGCTTTCTAAGCGCCGCAATTTGGTCTGTGCAATAAGTTTTTCGCGATATGAGAATCTAGTCCATTTTGGCTTTCGTATCGGGATCTCCAGTTTGACTGATTTCAATGAGATATGGGTCTTCGCGTATCTTGTATCCATGTATCGTAGCTGTAAGGGCTTTCCGCAAAGAGTGAGGTGCGTCTGGTGCTTCCTTGCTTTTGAAGGAGCGCTTGATGAGTTCCGGGATATGCACGTACTGCATCAACTCCGATCTGTGCAGCCGTGGTGTAATAGCATGTGCATCCATATTCGCTTCAAGCGCTTCCAGTCCTCCAGCTTTGGCATTTATCACCAAGCTAGCACTCAAACCAAGGATCCGAGGTACTGGCTGTTTAGAAGTCTTGGTCGGTTTGTAAAATTGCTGCATGATCATGTTGGAGGCATGCTTTTTGGTGCAATGATGGGCTTCATCGAAGATACAGAGCGAAAGTTTCCTCATCGCAACGAACCCGTGACAGAGAGCATCGTAGAGGACGCCATACGTGGAGACGATGATTTCCATATCCTTGAGCACACCATCCCAGACTGTTTGGTCAGTCCATCTATCAACACCATCTTCGCTTGTAAGAAGTCGTGCTTGATACGCTGGTAGATTTATTGTTATTGTTTTATAATTTTGATGACAAAGGGCGACGGTGGGTGCAAGGAACCAGACCAGTTTGTTCGTCTCTTCCAGTTCTAGTTCAGCTCTTGTCCTTGCAAGGGCTCTGTTGTAGAGGCCGTCTTTGGTCAAACCTCCTCAGTACAGTCTCGGCTTCTCTGAATACAAAACTTACATGTGTGTCTTTCCGGCTCCAGTATTTAGTACAACGATGGTATTTCGTTTGAGACTTGCTTCTAGCATCTCATTCTGGTAGGCCCGTAGTTGAAAAGTTTCACTGTCGTCTGCATCAAGTGACTTGACAACGATGGTGTCTTTCTCGAAATCAGGTACATCATCTAAATCTCCCCTTCGACTGACGAATCTATGGAAACATCGTCCTCAACACGCTTAGCATCGTTGACGCCAGCTGTTGGAGATGGCGGTGGAGAAGATGAGTCCGACATGACCAGATCGTGTAGACCGCCAGCTAGTTGTTGAATGCTGGCAGACAAGGCACGAGATTGAGAGAGGTTCGGGCATTGTAGAAGAATTGCCGCGTGCCGCAGTCTGCAAGGAAGTGTTGCTGGCGTGTGAAAGTGGATGAGCTTTGACCTTCCAGAAGATACGAAGACGCTCTTTTCGGACGTGCCATGGGTTATTATCTACAAAAACGTGATTTATACCTCATGTCAGGGGCTGTAGCGCAGTGGTAGCGCGTCTGCTTTGCATGCGCAAATGGCTATGTTTGCTGAAGGTCTAGGGTTCGATCCCCTACTGCTCCATTTCGTTTTGCTTCTTTTCGGCAGGATGCGCGCTCGACTTATGTCGAGATCGATAGGAAATGGTGCGCAGAAGCTTTTGCTGCCTCTGGAAGGCGCGCTGACAGGGGCAGAAAGACGCCTGCTGTTTCGGTTCGTCTTCGGTGATGTCCGTGCTGGCTGAGGCTTGCTTCCGCTCGCGGTTTCCTGTTCCCCTCCTCCAAACTTCAAAACTGTTTTGTTTCTTTTACACAAGGTCTCTCTGTGCCCTTCGACCACTCCACTTCAAGACGCATGTCATTTCAAAATATGCGCCTCTATAACAGCAGATGCGAGTCCAACACTGAGGATGAGAGCCGAGGAATGCCTGCTGGTTATCGTGGCTGATGGCGCGTGATACCATTGTCTGCATACTGCATTAGTCGCATTGATTCCATCTTACTGCAGCTGCAGCCGGGATTCTAGATCCCCGAAGGATGCTTCAAGGACGACTTTGCATACAATCTCGGCGAATGGGACGCATCAGCAGCTCTAGAGTCCGCAGTATCTCTCAGCCACGATTTGCGCGTGATTCTATAGAGCGGGATGAATGGACGATCTCATGGTGACGATAGACATAGAGGCTGGACGCTCGATTGTGTCAAAGTCTGATTGATCACTTCCTCACGACTCCACCCTGTGACAGGGTATTTGCGCACAGTCTCAGTGGCCAGTCATCATCGCTAGGAGAACCTAGTTCATATCTCAAGCACTTGACGACTGTTACAGATGGCACTCAAGCTCGAAGATTACGAAGTCAGATGAATAATTGCTTTCCCCATCGAGGCGGCTGCGGCAAAGGCCATGCTGGATACTGTTCATCCTCGATTATCAACGCCTGACCACGATTCCAATATTTACTCCTTCGGTCACACCAATTCCGGCGATGGGCGGGCAAGCGGAGGTCATAATGTCGTGATAGCTTCTGGTCGTCCAGGAACAACGACCGCTACGACTGTCGCTAACGACATGCGACGGACGTTTCCCTGGCTCCGCATCGGCTTGATGGTTGGTATCGCAGGAGGCGTCTGGCATCCTGATACAGACGTGCGTCTTGGAGACGTAGTGGTCGGCGTCCACCCAAAGGGAGAAGCAGGTGTGGTGCAATACGATTACGGAAAAAGATCCGAGACGAAGCCTTCATCAAGACAGGTTCTATGAATAAGGCTCCCGCTATTCTGCTGAATGCTGTGGCTGCAGTTCAAGCCGACCATCTGGGTGTCGAAGCTTCAGAGATGGCCTGTGTTGCTCACCTCGAACGGGTTCAGGCCAAGAAGTTCTCGAGACGCCCTGCCCAAGACAGACTCTTCAATATCACATATGTACATTCTTCTGGATCATGCGACGACTGTGACAAACGACAACTCCGCAGTAGACCTGAAAGGGAGCATCCATCAATTCCCAAGATCCACTATGGCCCTATCGCGTCCGGAAATCGAGTCGTCCGAGATGCTGTTTTCGCAGAGGCCATCAGAGAAAAGTACAGCAACCTGTGTTTCGAGGTGGAAGTTGCAGGACTTGACGATTTTCCCTCGCTCAAAATCCGAGGCATCTCTGATTATTGCGATACACACAAGAATGATGATTGGCATCAGTATGCTGCTGTCGCGGCGGCCGCGTATGCGAAAGAGCTGCTGAGTGTTATTCCTCCTACTGCAGTCGTGCAGCTTCCGCAGCTTGGTTAGTATCTGTAACTTTGCGTCACAAGGAATTGTCTACCCCATTTCTTCCATGTGATCATGGTTCGATTTACTGCTACGGTCATTAATGTATCTGTACTAGGCACGCGCGTTGATGTATCTCCACCACGCAACACCTATTGGAATGCTCCACGTGCGCCTAGTTCCATGTTCACCGGGCGTCAGGCCCTGCTTGAGAGAATGAAGAATCACCTGATCACCGAACGTGGCAAGAAGGACCTTTCAGTATTTGTGCTTCAAGGTTATGGTGGCACTGGAAAGAGTGAGGTGGCTGTCAAATTCGCAACTGATAACCAGGATAAGTTCGTCGTCTCATCTTGTTCGAGATAAGAAACTCAACTAATTAGAAAAGCTTCTGGGGCATCTTCTGGATTGATGGTGACAATAGACAGAGCATCGAACAAGGGTTCGCCGACATTGCTAGACTGCAAGTACCCCCTCTGGAAGATTCAACTCCGGACGATGTAATCCAGTGGCTCGCAACCATCAACGAATCCTGGCTTCTTATCTTGGACAACTGTGATGACGACCATAACGATTTTGCCAAATATATACCGTCTTGTGGGGGCAGGGTGATCATCACAACTCGCCTGACAGTGCCAAATCCATGGGCCATGGGAAAATATTGACGATCTAGGGCCCGGATTTGCAGTACAATTGCTTCTCAAAGCGAGCGGTCTGGAGAATGGCGACCCGAACGTGCTCACACCCGTTGCAAAATCAGTCGTTGCTGTCCTCGGACAACATGCGCTCGCTCTTGTCCATGCTGGCACTTATACAAAGAAGGGATACTGCACCTTGCGTGAATATGTCCAATTCTTCCAGGACGAACAAAAACGACTTCTAGAGTTCAAGCCTAAGCAACAGGCCTCGCGATATGGAAGTGTCTACACAACATTTGAAGTTTCTGCAAAAGCTCTGGCCTCTTGTGAGCGGCATGACAGTCATCTTGCTCTCAAGCTCCTGAACATACTTGCGTTTCTGGATCGCGAAGCAGTGGATGAGGATATCCTTGTCAGAGCTTTCAATGCTTGCCACGATGGAGAGGGCAGTCACGGAATTGTATGGGAAGAGAATGAGGTTCAATGGTTTCAGTGCAGCGCTGCCTTGCGTACTGAAGATCTGGTCACCAAGCACTACTATGGATCAGAACAGTTTGACAGTCCCAGAAGCATAGTAGATGTCTCGTGCAATTGGAAAGGAGGCTATCGTTACTATACCGAGAGCGAAGTGCGGGAAGCAATGGTCCAGGATTGGGAGGAATCTCAAGAGTCAACCGCCCCCATCTCAAAGCAAAGGCTTTCTTCCGAAAGTGTCCGGAGCCCAAAAGCGTCGGACTGCTCTACAGATCTCGTTATCGATTGTTCATCACGAGTCCCTGAGGACGAGGTCTTTCCCATCTACACCACTGACAACACAACACATAAGCTTCCAGAGTCTGGAAATCATGACGATGAACCGGACGGTGAGGCAGTCGAAGATTGTGAGGAATAGGAGGATAATAGTGATATTGATCGTCTTGACATCGGACATTGCGACAAAGTCCGATCAAGTGGTCTTGTCGAACGGCGGGACAGCAGAAGACTTCGTGCGGCTTGCATACGCCTGTCCGAACTATCCCTTGTCAAACTTAATGGGAGAAAGACCTCCATGCACCCTCTCGTACATGAATGGGCACGTACTCGAATCAGCGAAGTCGCTCGGGAGGACGCTCGGGAACAGGCCTTATCTATTCTCACTTTGTCAACAGACGATCTTACCCTCGCCCCAGAGCTACTGTCGCACATAAGTTTCTGCACCCGCAGCCTGAGCGAGAAGGAAAGCCAGTCAGGGATATCTCTGCACGTAGCGCGAGCGCTTTACCGTCTCTTGTGGATTGTCCAGGTTGCGAATGAGCATGAGGTAGCGCTGGCAATCCTCGAGACTCTGCTCAAGTCACATCAACTCCAGCCACATACGGTATCTTCCAAGAGCAATGTGCTTTTGCGCTTCAAGGCAGAGCGTCTAGGATTCTTGCACAGACACGAAGAGATGAGAAGCTGCGTGGATCAAGTTTTGCAGTATATGACCGGTTGCTCTGAGCCGGATAGTTTGTATTCACTTCAAGCAAAAGAGTTGCTAGCTGGTTATTATGTTAAGTCTGGTGACTTCCAAGCCGGGGCCTCTGTACATGAGTCCCTGTACGAGCATCATCTCGGTTCTATCGTGCAAGACGATTCACTCTTGGAAAGGATCGTGCAAGGACGGATGGCTGTGTACCGTTTCCTTGGCAAACACGAGCAGGTTGTGCCTTTTCTGACTCAACAGCTTAAGATCTATAAACGACCGTACTCGACCTATGACCCAGCTCTGTCATATTATTTATCAGCTCTAGCAGCATCGTACGTTGCTGTGGCGAAGTTGACAAATCAAACCTGGCAGTCATATTGCTCGAAGAGGTGGTCCGCATCGAAAAGTCAAGTCTTCCTTTGGGTGATTCAAAACGGTTGATCAATATGGGGAGGCTGGCAGAGGTTTACATTGAACTCGATATTCCCAGGCAGTCAGTCCCGTTACTCGAAGAGATGGTCGAGAAGTTATGTCTTCCTCCAGATGACCCAGAGCGTTTGCGTAGTATGGACTGGCTAGTGGGTGTCTATCTCAAGCTCGACGAGCCAAGCCTCGCAATTCCGTTGCTCGAAGAGCTAATCAAACACTTTCCAGCACACGAACCAAGACGACTCTACAGGATGGTGACGCTAGCGGGCATCTATCTTGACCTTAATAAGCCAGATCATGTAGTCGCGCTGCTCAAAGAAGTGGTCGAATGTGTTCCAGCAAGCGAGTTTTCTAGCGACTTGGCCACCACTATGGAACAGCTCGCATGTGCTCTCTGCGAACTTGACAAGCCCGACCAGGCAGTCCCGTTACTTGAACAGGTGGTTGCATCGTACAGGTGTCACCTGGCAGAAGAAGATACAGATCGCCTTCGGGCTATGCAAGGACTTGCAATAGTTTACACCATCCTCAGAACTAGCGAAAAGGTCAAGAAAGCAGTATCCTTGCTTGAGGAACTGATCAAAGATGGGAGAGAGACCTTGCATGCCGATCCTGAAGAATTGGAACAGACTCAAGAGTTACTGGCTGATGCGCAAGAGAAGCTACGACAGATATCTCATGAACAACTATTTGTCGACTTCGAGGAGGAGCAAGGCATATTGGACGAAACAGTGGAGAGAACTTCGGGTAATGCCATCTGTCGGCGTCTTCGAAGACTCATGAAAAGAGCTGTCCGGATCTTCTGACATCCCGGAACGCTCCTCGTACGACAACTACCAATCCAAACAGTAGTGTCTTATGGAGGGTGAACGCCAATTTATCATGGTGTTCTCTCAGTCGATCTACCTACTGCGGTACAGACATTTGATGCAGCTTTTGTGTGGTCCGGGACTAGCGAGAAGGACAGAATACTCGTCGATAGCAATGCTAGCATCTGCATATTGTCTATGACGATAGACCGTCCATGATCTCAGGAAGAAGCAAGGAATAAATTGCTTCCTTTTTCGCTGTGAGGTTGGCACAGCTATTTGGCCTGAATAGCCAAGCAGAGATGATCTTCTTTGACAGCGAGAGACTTCGGAGAAAGTCGCATTCCCAGTTTTTGGACTCTCATCTTTATATCATTCAGCCACATTGATCGATCTGACATCTGGAAAGCATTCTTTGGCATTGAGATTTCGTGCAATTCAAGGTAACGAGAACCAATTTTGCAATTGGCATAGTCTCTACCCCAGCTTATTTCCTTCTGTGGAAGTTCTGGACCCTAGCGCCGTTTATTTATCGAACGGTTTGACCAACGGTGCTATAACAATCCGACCCTGGATGGGAACTGCTAACAATGATCTACAGCTATTGGAGGAATAATCGTTGAGACTATAAGCTGGCCGATCAGACATTGATATCTATAGCCCTACTCTCCATGGTGGACATATCGACGTCTTGCACGAAAATGGACCCACCGAAGCCAGATCTGACAGCGATGGTAATCCACCGTCTTGACGTACCGCATCCTTCAGCTACAACGGTTGATATCGAAATCCAAGACAACGGTGACATCAGGATAAGGTGATGGATAGATATATTCACGACCCAGGCCAAACTCTGAATGTCGCAAGCTCCTGGGTAACCTTTTTCTTGACCCTGTCCTACAAGCAATGATGGCGTCGTATCGATTCTCAGTGGTGACACTGCTTGTTTTACTCTTTTACGTTACAGTTGTTCATTCAGCTATCATCCAAAAGAGAGCGACCTCGTCTAGTGCGAGTGTGTCGAAAATCTCTTCTTCGAGCAAGGCATCTTCATCCGCCAAAGTCTCTTCATCCAGCAAGGTCACTACCTCCAGCAAGATCTCATCTTCAGCTCAAAGCAAGCTCGCAACTGGTGCTAGTGTCTCGAACCCAAGGACTGGTTCGACTACTTCAGTTGCTTCAGCCGATGCTACAGGATGGTATGCGATTCCTCAAAAGGGCATTCCCGCCAACAGAGCAGATGCCATTGCTACTAAGCAAAAGAACTTCGGATATGGACCCCCTGTCGCAGGTGGACCTTTCTTCCCTAATGGATCTCTTGGTAACACTCTGATCAGCAATGACGTGGCAAGTCTCCAAGCCGAAGCAGATACTCAGATGAACGACTTGAACGCAGACAGTCAAGCTGCTGCTTCCGATACCAGCAAGTACAATGGTCTGAAGACATTGAATGACTACACTTTGCTCTACGACGACGAGTGGCTCAAGACCCTTCCTTCTGGTCCTATCCCTGGCATTCTTACAAACTACACCCAGGACTTGCTCTTCTCAATGGAACGTCTTTCTCTTAGTCCTTACCAGGTCCGCAGATTGAACTCCTCGGATACTCTCAACTTCAAAGTCGATGATGCTACTGCAAAGAAAATCACTGGCATGACACAGCAGCAGCTCCTTACATCTGGTCGCCTGTTCTACTCTGACTACAGAGATCAGGCAAAGCTCCAAGTTACCACACAGCCTCGTTACTCGGCTGCCGTGGACGCTTACTTCTACATCAATCAGACCTCTGGAAACTTCTTACCTCTGGCTATCAGAACCAACCAAGGAGGAAGTGTGATCTATACACCAGCAGACTCCCAGAACGATTGGATGCTCGCAAAGATTATGTACAACGTCTGCGATATCTGGTTCGCTCAGTGGGAGCATCTGCCTAGAACTCATGAAGTTGTCCATATTGTTTACATGGCAGCTATTCGAACTTTGAGTGACTCTCACCCTGTTAAGGCTGTTCTTGACAGACTTATGTACCAAGTCTTTGCCATCCAGCCCCTGGCACAGCAGACTTTGTTCTCCCCTGGTGGCGTCGTCGACATCGCTTTCCCTTACACTTACCAATCTGCACTCAACTACAGCAGCAACTACTACTTCACTCGTAGTGGTTTCTTCCAGTCGGGTTACTTCCTCACCAACTTGAAGAACCGAGGGCTGATTAACTCAACGGTCGGCCCTCAGCTCAAGTCGCTGCCTTACTACGAGGATGCTTCCGTCATCTACAATGCTCAGCGTACTTTCATGACCTCATTCATCAATTCGTACTATTCGGATGATTCGGTTGTGGTGGCAGACAAGGAAATACAAGCTTTCGTCAAGGAGTGTAACGGTCCTGCCAAGGTCCAGGACTTCCCAGCCACAATCAACACGAAGAACACACTCATTGATATTCTCACTCACATGGTAAGTACTTGAAAACGCAGATGCTACAAACATACTTACTGACAATCGTGACAGGCTCATCTATCTTCAACTGCTCACCACACTGTCAACACCAACGAGCTCATGTCTGCATCAGCCACCCTTCCTTTCCACCCGATGTCTCTTTGGCAGCCTGTCCCACAGAAGAAAGGCACAGTCTCGAACCCTGCGACTTTCCTGCCTCCTTTCAACAACGCACAAGAGCAGATTGGCGTTGATGCCCTCTTCTCTCGCAATTACCTCGCTGGTACCAACAGAACTCGTAAGTCAAACATATCTCTTGATTTGTTATCAGCATACTGATTCGCATTAGTGAGCTATATGTTCGCCAATGACGCTATGCTCAAGCGCATGAATGCAAACACCAGAACTGCAGCTGCAACATTCAAGAAGACCATGGATTCATTCAGTTCTACAATCAAGGCTAGAAAGTTTGATTCCAAGGGTCTGTCGCAGGGTATGCCGTTTGTATGGACCGCATTAGATCCCAATGTCGCACCTTTCGGTGTCACAATCTAGGGTGCGGGATTGCACGCTGTAAGAACAATTTGTCATGTGGTAAAGCAATATTGATAGCAGAAGATGTAGTTTGATAATGGGCGGTAATAAGCATAATTGATATGTACGATTCTCCGAAATTGGATAATGGTTCGTGCCTGCGTGCAACTTCACCCGAACTCGTCCGTGTACATCCTACATGTACTCCCGTCATGCATATCCCCCGCCTGACTCGAGCCGTGTCAGTAGCTTTACAAAACTTCCCGCAACGCCAGATGCACATAACTCTATCACGACCAGTTTAGATTAAACTTAAGACCATCCGCCGTAAGCCATTCCTTGGAGTTACTGTATGAGCTCTGGCCTGAGTTCTGCGTCGTTGAATCATCAGATGGCAGATCTCAGGGGGCGCAGTAGGCGTGGAAGATATGCAAGGCCCGAGGATGTTATGTTTCTCGCTGCCATGATACGAGATCTAGAGTTGGATCGCCGAAGTCCATCAAGCCGACCGACATTCCTGCTCAACGGCAAGAAATATCCGTACAAAGAAGTAGCACGCCGCATACAAAGAGCGAAGACTTCAGGCCACTGGCCTCAGGAGTTCAACATCACGATACCACAGCCTGATCATATTGAAATCATACCTGCTCAAACCAGCCCCTCCAAATCTGAACATACGGACGAGTGCCAAGATTCCCAGGATGCGACTTCCTCCATACGCAAGATCGACCATGAAAGACAGACGGACCACTTGTCTGAAGATCGCTCCTGCCAGCTGGTCTTCCAGGACGATACAAAGATCTCTATCGCACTGCCTAATTTGAAGGAACTGCAGATGACAGAGAGACTTTGTTACAGCATTTCCGTATATCTCAAATCAGCTCGCGAAGAAAATCGATTCACTAGTAACGATGCAGGAGAACTGGTCAGTCGATCTTCGGCAAAAAGCTTCACAAATCTTAATGACTTTTACAAATGCTGCATCGTTGCAGTCGAGCTGTGGGATAAGAAATACTGGCTCCAAGGCACCATTCTACTCGTCCGTGCTTTGGAACTTGTCGGGACAGTTCTGGTTGAACAAGATCCAAAGCTGCTGGATGTTCTTTGTGATCTGTGTATACTGCTTCCAACCAAAGGTATGGGGACATTGTACGATATATTGAAGGACAATTTATGCGGCATGGTTGAGATAAAATTTGCGGAGAAACATGGACGGCAGCATCCCTGGGCGCAAATCTTTGCTTGCATAAGAAAACTGTCCAGCACTGATGTTGTGGCTACCTTGCAGCAAAGTTGGAAATGTGGTTACGATTCTATGGAACGTTTGTTCCCAGAGGATCCGTGGGATACAATCAACATATCCTGTTATTCGAACCACCAATTGCGCATAGGCGCGAACGAGCAACATCATTGGGATGCACTCCTGGTTCGATCTTCCCAGCGACATCAAAGCGATGTCTGCGATACACAGCGGAAATTCGCTTGCGGCAAGATTCTTTACTTAAAAGGCGACTATCATGAAGCCTTGAAGGTCATGGAGCGCATCATCTCAGAATGTTTCCAGGCAAGACAGCAGGACGAGCTCAAGTGGATCCCTATGGAGATTGAAGCTTTGGAAGTGTCGGCTCGCTGCCATTTTGCCATCCACAAGCTGACACGAAACACTCGGAAGATTTCTGTTGGAGAAAATCTGCTTGGAAATGCCCTGGAGTTGAGTAGAAGAACTTGCGACCCAAATTCCGCCACAACAATTGCTTTGCAACACACACTGTGGCTATGGCTACTGGAACAAGGTCGGATTCGTGAAGCCAATCTATTGAGAAGAAGTATTGATAGCGAGAGTAAAGCACCGAAGTTATTATGAAGTTACTAACAAGAATCTGTCCCGCTTTCCTTATCTCGATTCTGATAAGAGCTTAGACTGTGCTTAACTTACCTCGGCTCCATCATCTCAGCATACTCTGTCAACTTTCGCGACATCTCTGACCGAACATGCTCTGACGGCAGTTCGGATCTGTTGTATCGCTATGGGATCTCCAAGAACTCACCTCCCTCAACTCCTCACACCAGATCATGTTCGATCCCTCCTCGACACGTTGTCTTCGCCATTGCCGGAAGATGTCCGCAAGCTCAAGGTCACAGCAGAGTTTCATATAATCTTCGTTATCACCTACACGGCAGCTGATCTCGAATCTTGGTTGCGTACCAAAGATGGCCGACCGCAGAATGACAACGCCACCGAGTTGATCTTACGAGTATCCGGCAATCACATATCGAAGATAAAGACTGAGAACGAAGCCGCTGTTTTGTCATGGCTAGATAAGGAGACGAATATATATGTACCGCAAGTAATCGCGTATGCTTCTTCTGTCGACAATCCACTTCGCCATGAGTATATCTTGATGACTCGCGAGTCTGGACATAGTCTGGCAGATGTGTACAGTTCTTTCGATTCTGCACAGATGGATACTGTTCTTGACCAATTGCTCGACATCAATGCCGAGTTACACAAGCACAAATGGTCTCATATTGGCGGTCTCACCTTCGATGACGGTGGCCACATCATCCCGGGTCCAGTACTCGAGGAAACGCTCTGGTTTGAGCCCGACATCCTCGCTCTATGGCCAGCTGGTGAGACGTTCAACTCTCTCAACATCTCCGGTCCCTTCACTTCATACACACAGTACATCTCCGCACACCTGCTGAAGTACAAACACGCCATTGAAATACATCCATCTCTGGAGTTCATGCATGCCATTCTGCCTCAACTCAATCGCTTCCTCACTATCATCACTTCCGACCCTCTGCAAATCAAACTCGACAACATTCCTCTACGTCTCGCTCACAAAGACTTACACTTTGCGAATATCCTGGTCGACTCTGCTACTGCGCGTATAACCTCAATCATAGACTGGGAGTTTGCTGGTGTAGTTCCTTTTACCCGTTGTAATCCCAGTAGAGCATTTCTATGGAATGCTCAGGACAATGACACATCTATGGGCGAAAAGACTGTCTTGATGGAGAAATATGAGAAAAAAGCCATAGACAGAGGACTTGGATATTTAGTTGACGATGCAAATTTTACATCAAAAGAGCAGGAGAATATGCAGACGGTTGCGAACTTTCTGAGAGCGATTGTGGAAGTGTGTCCCAGAAGTCAGGCCAGTGGGAGTGTGTTGGGTTGGAAGGAGACCGTTGTGAACGCTATGAAAGAGCTTGGAGCATAGAAGTGTGCAATTTTGGAGCCCCATCTCGTTGCCTGAGGTTATACCATAGTTTTCGTGCGTTGCGTGTGCTGGGCATTGTGTGTGTCCCTTTCGAATATCAATTTTGTCTTTGATCTTTATGGCATGGCCGGGAATATGAAGCTTCTTTTTTGTCTGAGAAGAGGACGCGAATCATCCTTTCCATATATAGCATTGTAGAAAGTCAAATGATCCTGCCTTTTGAACCATTCCTGTTCTCCGAAACTTAGTCTTGGCAGATACAAATATCTCGTCTTGCCTTATCCTAACTTCTAAATACTGATCTGTATCATCTCACCAAGGCGCGAACATCCGACATCATGGCTACCCAGAAATCTGACAACGTCGGGTCTGCTGCCCTGCTCGGCAGCATAGTGGAAACCTTTAGAGTCATGTTCATCGACAGCTCCGTTTTCTTCATCTCTCTATGCCTACTGATTATGCTGGTGCGCCTATTTATTCGGCTTGCGACGGGAAACTACTGGGGTGCAATGCCTGAAGAACAAATCGGCTTGGTCGCTATCGGCTCTGCGATCTTAGCTCTATCGCACCTCTTTTTGACCTTGTCTTACACATCTGAAGACATGAAGGACTTCGCAACTGCACCATCGTACTATTGGGCTGTCTGCTGGTCCATGGCAATCTTGTCAGGAGTTTGTGGTGGGCTCGGGGTAGGACTGTTGGTGCTCAAAGGGTTGATTCAAGCAATTTGAGGATGACTCGTGCTGGTGGGAGAAGATCGCTCAGTACCACGACTTTTGGCCAGTCGGGAAACATGTCCTGGCAACAGCTCCAAGCCGGGTTTTCTCGCGTGTCTTCTTCCAACAACAACCATGCGGCTCAGGACATCTCGTGTCGATGACTAGATTTACTTTGATCGACATCAGCGCGCACATGTCGAAGGTTGGAAGATCAGTTTTGTCGCCTTCTTCGAATCTCACAACGCCTTGGACCGTGTTGGCGGCGAGTGAGAACAGTGCTGACCCTTTCATGGACCGAACGTGTGATTATTGCTGTCTCGAGAGATTATGTCGATGCTGTGATAGCAAAACAATAGCACGATACAATCTCCGCCCGCGCTCTTTCTGTCAAAACCTCATCCATTGCAGCATCTTGCAGCACTCTTGACACGATTGACAACCGCCGGAAACGCTATCACCGCATGGCTTCCACATGTTCATGAGACACGCGAATTGCGAATGCTTCGGCTCTCATGGTCATGCAGTAAAACAAGCGACTTGGCCGCAGCAACACCACTCAAGATCAGCACGCACGTTAAGCCTCGGATTGTGTGCTGCAGGTAATTGCTCGCATCTCTTATCAGCTTGAATTGCGCTATTCTGCAGTCGAGAACTTCGAGAGGCAATGTGATCGTCGTTATACGACTTGGCAAAATATGGCTGTGCCCTGAGCTACCACCAATCCTTCAACGAGTTGGAGTTCTTTCGGCCGAGAACAAGACTGTTTGTTCCGCTCCCAAGCAAAGATCGACTGTATAGCTCAGGACTATCAGTAAGTCGTTGGCTATACGGGTACCTTACTTTGACCATGCTGGTTGGCGACATGAAATCCTGACGGTAAGCGAGGCCCGAGCCGCATTTACGTTCCCAATCCAAGAACATTCTCGGAGTCATCTGGCAAATCACGGCGACGAGTCAGGCTTGCAACACTCTAATGCAAGCTTATCACTTTGCTAAGAGTGCCGAAATGGAATCAACGAACCCCGCGCCGCGTTTAAAACTGCCAATGTTCTTGGTATAGCTTGGCGAATCTATCCCGCCGAGCTCGCAACCTACCCGACCGCAGCATCTCCAACTTCGTGCCTAATGAGCTTCTCGAAAGGGTTAGTATTGATCTGTCAATCTTGATGCCCCTGCTCATC